>JARJLF010001931.1:0-55779 GCA_029378395.1 Mycena leptocephala
CCAAGGCCTCCGAGTGATGACCCGCAGGACAGGCGAACCAGTGGAACGTGAAGATCCATGAACAAAAAGTTATCCAACTGGGAACATGAAGGTTGGGTAGGGGTACCGCACAGTGAGGTCCTACGTTGTTTAGCAGCAGAGCTTAAAGCCAGGAAAGCACCCACAATTTTCAAGATAGCAGTGCCTGGCTCTGAAGAAAGAGCGCGATGCAAGCATGCCGCCGCCCTGGCGAAGAGAGCCGCGAGGGACAGGAGAGAGGGACAGTGGGAACTCACACTACCTCCGAATACAGCCCTCCCGGGCCTTAGCCTACAAGGAAATCGTCAACGTGTTTTCTACCGCGGCATACGCGAGGTAAAAACTCGAGTGAAAGCCACGACCCCGAGGCCATCAACATCGAGAATGCTCGATATCGTAAGGAAGGCGGAAGAGGACGCCTTTAGCAAATACACCACCAACGAAGAAATCTGGAAATCACTCACCACCAAGGACATCCTCCCCCGTACCTCCCAATTTCTCTAGAAAGGGATTCACAACGCCGACAGGATAGGCAGGTACTAGGATCACATACCGGAATGTGAGGAGCGAGCGATCTGCGCCAACTGCGACGATGTCGTGGAGGACTTGGATCACATCCTACTCAAGTGCAAATGCCCAGGCCAAGAACTCGTATGGAAAGCAGCAGAGACTCTCTGGAAGGAGAAAGAAGAGGTATGGCCCGAGGTATCACTGGGCACCATCCTAGGATGCGGGCTTGCGGAATTCCGTGATGAGGGCAAAGTGAAGGCGGGAAGGGGGGGGGGGATTTATTATACTCGCGTGGTCCAAATGTCTGAACAACGAGTTTACCGAAGACAAACAAGTAGTAATGTACGGGTGGTTATCCTTACATATAACTACAGGATGCCAACGGAGCACACACCATTCCAGGGGGTTGTACTACTCAAGTGTACTGTGGTCTGGCCGGCCGCTTGTATGGCAGGATGGGCAGATGTAACCCAGTGGGACCTGGGTTGAGTTCTCTCTCTCCAGGTATAATTCCCCGCCCTCCACCAGTCCACAGCAAACCATTGTAATAGTGTCCCTTTGCAGAATGCATGCACAAGAAACCACAAATTGGTGTGTTCAACTTCCTAGGAAGGTCCACTGCCAACTTTCAACGTCTGGGATGGAATCAAGAGCCAGTCTGAGAACGATCAGGCCAGCCAAGAATATTTGAGCGAGTCAGAACGAGAAATAGGTCGAGCACAGAAGAATGTTCCGAAATATCACATTGCGCAAGATACACGTACTCATTCAACACATATTTAGCATCAACTACTGGGCACGCGAGTGATAAACACTGCGCTGGCCGGTGAGGGGCCCTCGCAGACGTGGTGCCGACACAGACTCTTGACCATGTCCAGCCGATGGCATCTCTCGCATCCCTATTGCCCGAGCGCCGGTTTCCCACATAGCAATTAGAGCCCTCACATCGCTGGATGAATCCATGGTCACGCGCAAGTGATACTCATACCACAACGGTTGTACCGGACCAAAAAAAAAAAAAAAATTGCTAAATATTCAGGCATTAATTGTAGACTCATTACTAGACTAGTCTATGGAGTCGATAGACAGACCAGTCGATCTGAGTTTAAATTTCCAATGCAAAAATCTTACCAAAAAAGGTTATTCCGAACCGGGTTTCTGTGCGAGTGACGTCATGTCCAAACAACAACAAAACACACCAATTTCAATGTTCTGCACTCGAAACTGAATTATTTGCCATCGGATAAATCGGAGTATCCTCTGGGATGTAATATAATCAATTCTGCCTCTTTACTTTGTAATTATACTGTGAGAAAAGTAAATCCGTGAATAGCCTTTTTGGTAAGATTTTTGCATTATAAATTCAAACTCAGATCGACCAGCCTGTCTATCAACACAACTGAGTTTCGAAAGACAGGCTGGATTCGAGCCTAACTCATTACCAGTCTGCCCTATAACGGCAAATCTCGATGCAAGCACTATGCCATAGGCAGACTGGTACAACTCGGACCGATCAAAAGCGCTGCGCCCGGAGTTCGAAAATTTTCATTTCTTGTGCCCTGGCTTCAAATCTCAATATTTTTATTTGATCAAAGCTAGAGGTCCTTGTGAAGTTCCCTCGGCTTAAATTCTGTCTCCTCAGAATTTTGATTCCTCTGCTTGGGTGAGTCAAACATGCAGACCTATTTTTATAGAGTTGTACCAGTCTGCCTACGGCATAGTGCTTGCACTCAGATTGCCGTAGCGCAGACTGGTCACGAGTCTACATTAATTGCCCAATATTCAGCCCAAATGTTCGCAAGGGAGCACTTTTGGTGGTGTGGACATATGTTCTCCCCTGTCATGCCATGGATCGGCATCTCCCAAATTGTGATCTCGATCACACCGCTGGTGTACCGGTGTCCTCCTAATCTGAACTCCCAAATGCACTCCATTGGCCAGGGTTTGTTTGGCATCATCGGTTTGAATCGGTCTGACCGATTTGCCATCACCCTCCGCACGGCAGGGTTGCCAAACCTGGGTATGGTAAAGAACGAGTTCTAAAAATAATTTTTTAGGGACTCGTAGCGGAAAGAGAGATTATTTGAGAGCAGTGTAATACTATTGGTGATGGTTCCAAGGCAGCGTATGAATTACAGATGGTGTGGTACAAAGCGTGTTTTGACATTCCAACTCCAGGAGATGGATTTAAAATGAATTGGCAGAGACCATCAAATACCAAAGATCGAGGGATATGGTCGGTTCACAGTCTCATAGATGGGACTGCTCTCACAGACGCTGGGTCGCGCGCATTCCGAGAGCGCTGGTTGACCGAGTGGTCCGCGTCCCCGCGCTTCACCCGCATCTCCCTCTTTGACGACACACGTCCCTCCAACGCTGTCTCGTGCATGTACGACAACCTAACCCGACCCCAGTGCAGCGTTCTCACCCAGCTGCGCACGGGCACATCGGCCTGAACACCTTCCTCTTCCGCTTCCACCTCGCCCCCTCCCCCGTGTGCACCATCTGCAACACCCCCGAGTCCGTCCCCCACTTCCTCCTCCTATGCCCAGCTTACCGCCACCAACGACTCGACTTGGTCCGTCGACTCGGCACCGCCCGCCTCTCGCTGAAGCTTCTGCTCTTGGCAAAGAAGGATGCGAAGCCTGTCCTCGACTTCGTCCGTGACACTGGTCGCTTCCCGCGCTACTCCCTGTAGCCCTGTTCCTTATTATTTCTTCACTTAGATACAATTACTCTTACTTAGTTACTGTCTCCCCGCCATCGCGCTTAACTCATTACCAATCCTCATAGCACCCCTCGTAACCGCGCCCCTACCTATGCCCACCTACCTCCCTCGACCCCCTCCTGGCCGCTAGTCTACTCCATGTCGTATGTACTGTGCCACATGGGCCCCTCGGGGCCTGCGCGCACGTTAATGGAAACTGAAATGAAAAAAAAAAAAAAAAAAAAGTCAACGAAAATCTGCAATCAGCTGCTACACCATAACTAGCTATTGGGATTAGTCCCTGCGCGATACCTATATGTTTATGTAAGTTGGCTCAGTTCAGTTATATCAGTTGGACCATCAGCTACATAGGTAGATTACACAGAGAAAGATGAAACTTCTTTCTGACAGTTCGAGTCTCAGAATTTTAGTTAAGGTTGAAGCGTAATCAACTTATTTCGCGGCCCCCTGGATTCACAGCGCAGAAAATCTGGACTATTGCCCTTGGGAGCAACATTATCTGTCCACAGATTTGACTGTCTAGGTGCTTACAGCTGATGTCAGTACCGAGGGCGCGGATCGAAAATTTCTGTTTTAGGATGTTTCCAAAGAGTTCCCTATATCTCTGTCAGTTCTTCACCGATTCACATAAAAACTAAATATATCTACTCAGCTAATTCATGCACAATTAGTGATAGAGAGTAACTTGCGAAAATATTACGTATTAGGTAATTTCTGTTTTGGGGCTGTTTTTGCACTGAATACCATCTAGCATGGTGAGAACATGAACAGCCCCAAAACAGAAATTACCTAATACATAATATTTTCGCAAGTTCCTCTCCATCACTAATTGTGCATGAATTAGCTGAGTAGATCTATGTAGTTTTTATGTGAATCGGTGAAGAACTGACAGAGATATAGGGAATTCTTTGGAAACATCCCAAAACAGAAATTTTTCAATCCGTGCCCTCGGTACTGACATCGGCTGTAAGAATTTAGGGAGGCAGGATACGAATGTGTGCGTGGTTTTTTTTTGCTTGTCATTCTCTTTAGGTCCCTTCCCCCGTGTTTTTTCTGTCCTGCGATTCGCCCTCCTTTTGATGTCATATCTCCTTTACCGCTTTCCCTTCACCCCACATCGTCATATCCGCTCCGCACCCGCACACCTCCTTCTCCGACGCCGTTATATCCCTTTCGTACTTTCTTCGTATTCTTTTTGCACGTCCCGTCCCCTCTCAATACCTCCCTCGGCCCATCCTCCCTCCTTCTCTTCTGTATCCGTGAGACGTGTACTGATATTTTATATTCGATCCCATAGCACCGTCTCCAACGTCCTCGCCTTCGTCGCTGCCAAGACGGGCTACCAGAACGTGGATGTACCCGCGAGCGAGATGCCGGAGTTCAACCTCACGGGCGTCGTGAGTGGCACACTGAGTGCGTTCTTTCTTTTCTTTTCTTGTTCATCATTCTTTGTATGCTTCTTTGTTTGCTTCGCACTACACTCGTCTCTTCCACGTTGCGAATTCCCTTTTTTAGTCCCGCCTCCGCCGTGCGGTTGTTTCCCGCGCCTCCATTTCTTCCTCCTTCATCCACCTCCAATCGCCTCTCCGTCCTTCTTCCTCCCGCCCATGCGCTTGTCTTCACTCACTCTTTTTATCCTCGTTTCCATCCCCCCACTCCGCTCCGGCCTTCATTTCTCCTTCCCTTCCCTTGCCTCCCACACCTTCCTCTTCATCCATTTATTCTAATCAACCAAACACCCTAACTAACCTCCCTCGCCCCAGCCTCCGCCCTCCACATCCCCTTCACCGCCCCCAACCTCAAAGCCAGAGGTGTCAGCGGCGGCCCCGTCCTCCTCCACCCGTCGAAACTCACCCCCGGCGCCCTGCCGCCGCCCGTGAACATGACGGCGCTGGATAGGACGACGCTGATACGGCCCACGAAATGTGAAGGCTGAATCTCACAATTTTTGCGATTTCTAAGGCTAAAGCCTAGCCCAGAGATTGGCAGAGATTGTGTCCCTAGGGCCTGTACGACAGCCCTAGGGCACCTGTTCTGGTGATACTAAAGGAGAGCTAGGGTGAGCTCCGAACCACTGGCTGTAGTACTTTAGTGCAAACTAAGTACACTATCAAGGAGATAAACATATAAGCCCAAGAAGTCCAGCTAGGGATCATAACTCTACTAGGAGTACCAATGGCTGCACAGGAAAGGTCCTATGAAGAGAGACGGGACAGCTAGGGAGAAGTAGACGCCTAGGCATGGATATCGTATGGGAAGCTCGCTTCCTAGGAGGTGTCTAGTCGATAGTGACTAGCCAGCTAGGGCCAGTGAAGTGCCCTAGGGCGACGTTACTGAGGATTTGTTGAGTAGTAGTTAAGTTCTACTTAACCAGACGGAATGAGTACTCAGAGGAGCGTGCTCTGACAGTCGAGACGGGGCTAGGAGACATGTGACGTACGCGACGCGGTTGCGAGGTGCCAAACAAAGACAAGTAACTCTTTGTGGCAGCAGTGTTGATTGTAGAGAAGGAGGACGCTGAAGTGTAGGCATCCTAGCGGCGTGATGGCGGATAGAGTTCCACATTATACCTCGTAATGACCTAAGGAAGCTTGGATTATCAACCAAGCCGGAGACATTCATCCCCAGCGGGAGCAATCGGCTGGCCTAGGGCATTACAAATATACCCAAAACAGACCTAGGGGTCAACCTGGATGACTATTTCGGCCATTCCATCATGACGATTCAACTCGGCACTCAAGCACCTGATTCTTTCTTATAAAGCACCTCATCTCAGTTACTCAATTCGTATTATCTCATGTATTTCGCAAAGTAGTATAAAAGGGCAGAAGGAACCCCGCAGAAGACCAGTTCATTGCACCCCCAGTTCGCCTAGGCAGTTGCCAAAGCCAGCTTCACCGGTGGTAGTGTTCTCAGGTCGGCTTCGCGGAGAATAGCACTTTCTCTGTTTGTAGTTGTTCTATAACAATTGGAGTTTAGTTGTTGGCTCAAAGGCTTGAGTTGTGATTTAAGCTTCAGAACCTCGAGTGACCTGTGAGAAGGCGCCCTAGGAATCATTGGACCATTGTTAGCTTGAAGCTGCACAGTGAGACGCTTGGGCATAGGCTTATCTGTATGGGATTTGCTCTATAGAGTCAAGGTCATTCATTGGTAGACCCTCAGTAATCGTGAGACAGTGCAAACGTTCTTTGGTTTAACAGCCAGAGTCTGCTACCTGATAGGTGACGGTGGTATCGTGCAGCTAGGAGCTAGGTAGTTCCCTAGGGGCACACAAATAGTTGTATCTGTGGCTGGCTAAGGCTGCACAGTGGGACGCTTGGGCATAGACCTATCTGTATGGGATTTGCGCTATAGAGTCAAGGTCATCCATTGGTAGATCCTCAGCAGTTGTAAGGCGACGCAATCTGGGTTTCTTGAGGCTAGAAGGCGCTTAAGACTCAAAACTATACAAATCTACAAAACACCCGTAGTACCTGTTCATCGGGGCCTAGCGTGAACGGTTACTTTCGAGAGCGGAAGTGTACTTGAGAACATTCATCGGATTGTTCAATTGGAACTTGGTTACTGTTTCTGAGAGTTCAGACTTCGCTTGCCGCATACTACGGCACGGACCCACGAACATAAAGGAAGCGCTAATAAGAGGGCAGTTGTGTGTGTGTGTGTTGGTGGTTTTTGGTGGTGTTTAGCATCCCCTAGCTGCTATCGCATTTCAAGCGTACTGTTTAGCGCACCGTTTCAACGCCATGGGAGATGAGCGCGAGGACGACGAATGGGAGGAGTATCATGGAATGTGAGGATGCGGGGTCTGCGTCGCGGTGTGGTGTTTGTTTAGTGTTCCATTCCGATACAGCGGGGGTGCATGTAAATGTGCGGAAGTTGGACAGTTGTCCACTGGACCAATTCCGCTCGTTTTTTTTGCTTTTCTGTTTTTGGCAGATAGGTAGATATGTAGTTGTTGCTAAAGTATCCGCACAGGTGTTCCTGTTCCTTTGCCTGATTCTGCGGTGAGCTTCATTGGAGGCTCTTTTATGGTGGATGACTCAAGTACTAATTGAACCCCTTTAAAGTCCCACATTGCAAAAACTCACCGATGCATGTGGGCAAAAATTTATTTTAGAACGACTAGGGAATGGAGAACACAATTGAGGGATTCAGCATAGAATCTTACCAATAAAAAAATGGACCCTAGATTGAACTAAGTCGGTAGAGCAATGGAAAGCAGATCAGAGGAAATGCACTGGCTGTGTACAGATTACTAACACTTATGAAGATTTCATGGTCATGATATTACAGTAAGCCCCCAGTCTTCCTGCACGGTGCTCAGCGTCGAGTGGTGCGTATACATGGTCTCGTCCGTCGTCCCGCGCAGCTTGAGAGGGATGGCACCGCCTGCGTTGCATGTGCGACTGCGTTAGCATCGTCTCGCGATGGGGAGAGCAGGAAGGAATAGGGAATGGAGGGAATGAGAGCGAGAATGAAGGAGAGAAATAGGAAATGGAGAAGCGAGAACGCACCCAACACAACAGCAAAGACATTATTCTGGATTGTGTACGTCTCCGTCTCGTCAAACGTCAACAGGATGAGCGTGTCGTCGTCGTTCACGTGCGGGTCGGTGAGCAGGGGGAGGAACCAGTATTCCAGGAAGGAGGCGGCGAAATCGATGGTGGTGTCGTGTGCGTCGTTGCTTGAAGCCGTAAAATTCATCAGCAGGCATGTTCTCCTGGTAGGTCGCCCACGAGACGTGCTTGTCCTCGAGCAGGTCTACGACGGTGGAGATGTTGGACGAGATGTGGTACATGTCATCGTCTTGTATCCCGAAGAGGTCCCCGCCGATCGCTGCGAAGTCTAGAATAGAGCTGACTGCGTGGGTATTGCAAGTATTACTGTAGCATTTCAATCAATTCGTATGTCACGCGTCACGGCAGGCAAAATATACGAAAATTTTCGTACATGTCAAGGGTCACCGAGGGGATCTTCGAACATGCGAAACAAGTCACAAAATTGGTGAAAAGTGACCTAAATATTCGATTTCGCCTCCGCTGCATGTTTTGCTTCAAAAACCTTCAATAAAGTTGAGTTTGAACTAAATCAGTTCAACGTACCTTGAATTCTTCTTCCCATTACCATATCCACCCGTTTCCTCATGCTGGGAAGGGTTTCCGACCCAACGGGACATGCCGAATATACGAATTTTTTCTCGTGTCACGGTCTGCTCGGCCGATATACGAATATCGAAGTTCGAGTTTTTGGGTCACGCGTCACAGCTGATTAGAATTGAACGAAATGCTACAGTATTAGGGACAGGTAGCATGCACAGTTGGGCTCGGAGGGGTGCGTGATAGCGTTGTAGTTGGCGAGGAGTATGCCCTACTCGGCGAGGGACTCGAATATGGACGTCGAAGCCGTCGTCTGACCGTGCAACGCAGACGGTCAATGACGAGAAGAGCTAGAGAAGGCAAATAGACGCACGGCAAAATCGGTGTTCTCCAGCCAAATCTGGATGATCTGGTTGAACAGCTTGCCCTTGCACGTCGGCTTGTCCTTGTGTGTGCGTGGTGGTGGGGGGATTTATTATACTTGCGTGGTCCAAATATCTGAACAACGAGTCTACCGAAGACAAACAAATAGTAATGTAAGAGTGGTTATTCTTACATGTAACTACAAGATGCCAACGGAGCACGCACTATTCCAGAGGGTCGATCAAACAAGACGCTGGTTTGCTGTGAACTGACCGGCTGCTTGTATGGCTGGACCTCCGGTTACAAACCTGTGGGACCTGACCACCAACAGAATGTGTTGATGTGCGGAAGGGGTTCTCCCCTCCCAGGTATAACTCCCTGGTGTCCATCAGTTACAGGCAAGTTGTCGAATGTCTTTCCCTTTGCAAAATGCATGCATGAAACAACCACAGAATAAATAAAGGCCTTCCGAGGAAGGATTCCATTGATCAAAGCACAGACGCAGCCGAAACACATTCACGCCAACAGTGTTGGCTCATTAACCAAAAGCATCGGACTAGCCTCGAATATTTTTAAGACATCATACGCCAGTTTCCCGAGGAGAGGTGTAATAGCTCTCTGAGAAAGCAGACCTTTGAAAATCTGGAACGCGTCGATAAACTGATCAAGAATGCATGGGAGCAGATCCTCAACAGTTTCCATGAATTTCGCTCGTATAGGCAGTAATTCAGGGTTCTGACAGACAAACATAGCGTGTGCGGGATCCTCAATATAGGCATAACAGAAACGGCAGAGTCGCCACTGCTGTGGTACAGTTTTCTTGCCACGCTCAGTCCATCGCCGCCGTTCTATAGCAAGGCTATGGCTTGACAGAACCATTTTCGTGAGCGCTCGGCGGTGTTTGGGAGAAGCGATTCGCAGGTAGTGTCGGAAATCGAGGGACTTCTTTACTAACTTCCTCGATTCTGAATCCATCTCAAGACGGCCAACAAGGAGATCCCTGACTCGTGAGGAAGACTCAATCTCGTGGTCAATCCAGGCCTCCATGGATTTCTCTACGCATTTCATAGCCACTTCGACGGTTTTCACGTTCAGATCCGTAGAAATGTTCAAGTTAACGGGCACATAGAGACGCGAGAGTACGATCCGAAGATCGTTCATCCAGCTGAGCTGTTGGTTGCGAGCAAGATGGATGGATTCCTGAAGGGAATTCGACGCTGGCCTTTCACTGTCCAGTCCCAAAAGATAGCAGAGATATTTCAGTGCCAAATGAACACGGCGATATTTGATGGGCCAGATACCAGTCTCTGAGAACAGAACAGCTTTCATACTTCGACGTCCAACACCCAGCATAGGGCGCAAAAATCTAACCTGCACCCGTTCGAGTCTCGCAAGACTCTTTAAGTCTATATCCAAGCAAACATCACAGCCCGCAGTAAGATATGGATCAACACGGGCCATATACAGAGTTCTGGCATCCCAAGCAGGTAAACTGCCAACGAAACGATCAAGGCCCAACAAATGCAACTGTGGTCGCTTTCTGGGCTTTGACCTTGTATTGTTCTGTCCAGATAAATTTGAATGCTTATGCATGCCTGACTCGAGAAATAACCCCTGACCGCACAGGATCCCCCAAGTTTGAGGAAATAAAGTATTTTTGCATGAAAATTGGTGCGACCAGTGTGTAGAAGGACCTTGGAATCCACGAATAGTGGATACACTTGCAATGGAAGTAACATGCTCAAAAATTAAGAGCAGAGATCGAACCATCCATAAGCCACCAGCCACCATTTTGCGCAACACAAAACAGCCATCAGGTGGCTCTGATGGCTGCAGCACAAACTCGCTACTTCTTTCTCTAGATAGCCCGGTGGACGAGGCACCGTCACGACCATATTTCTCGGCTTCAAGTTGGCAAGATCCTGCGTATATCTGGCTTGGTGTGGTGCCGCGTTCCTATTTCCTGCACTCTCCACCTCCTAGTTCTCTGTGGCTTCGTGTGCTCGCTCGGCGTTTTCTGACTCTGTCGTTCTGAGGACTTTAGAAACGAGCGGAGTCATCGTTTCTGTGGTTTTTCGTACAAAGACTGTTCAGGAATACAACCTCATACTTTGTACTCTTTCTGTCGTTCCGAGGACTTCAGAAATGAGAGCGAAGACACTGTTTCTCTAGCCTCTCGTACACAGACGCTTCGAGAATACAGCCTCATAATTCGCGTCTTACCCGTCGTCGCATCCACGGCCGCGATCCTCTCGCCAATTTTCCGTATTCCTCCGCGGCTGATTCTGCCTTTTCTTTGCCATCTCGCTGATCCTTTCTTCTTTCTTTCCGCGCTCCCGTTTTCCCCCATGTTGGGCGCGGATACCGCATGGCACGACTGTATAAAAATATGCCAGCAGGTGTGGGAACCACCGTTAGTCGCGTCGCTCAAGTACGCGCGGAGCGGCGAGCCGGGAATGCTGATGGAGCCTGGATAAGTGGGTACTTTGTAATCGATCCTTTACTTCAAGCAAGCTGGCGCCTCTATTGGACATGATATATTGTTCACTCTCTCCACGGCTATTCCCTAGTCCGGTTGCTGCTGAATTCTATTCCCGCAGTGAGCCTCCACACCTCGAATTTTCCTGCATTGTCCGTATTCATCCAAATACATCCGGATGATTCAGTTTTTCCTCACTCCCATTTTCCCCTTGTTTGTCGGGGATACCACTGGCGACTGTATAAAAATACACCCGCAGTGTGCTGTACAAGTTGGTACTTTATTATCAATTGGTTCCTCCAACCTGGCGGCTCTCCTCCGCATGTTAACCGTTTCCACCTGGTAGGAAATCCTGTCCCGCTTTAAGACGCTTGTTCCTTCAAGTCGGTGTCTCTATCTGGCACGCTATCTATCTTGTTCACTCTCTCCACGACTATTTCCTTGTCCACTTGCTGCTGAATTCACGAAATGCTTCACGGCGTTCCGATGCACACCGGTGGAGCCACCTTCTTGCGCATGACTCGGGCCTGATTTGAACCCCCGCAGTGACCGTCCACACCGCAAATCGCCCCACGGCGACGCACATTATTCGCAATTCCCGAGAATCCAACCGTGAGAGTGTCGCAGTTGACATTCCTGCAGGATAGGCTTGATCATGAGCTTGGGCGGGCCCCCAAATTTTTGAAAGCCAGAGGCCCAGAGCCACAGCTCTAGAGTCAAATTAAGACCAAAAGAACCTATGCTCTTTCGCGGTCACCATGGGCGCGGTTTCTTGGTTTTATCCTGCCGAAATCTTCCCCACCAAAGTGCGCGGAAAAGCTGTTTGTTGAGCTACGGCTGAGAATTGGGTCTTGTAAGCTCTATGAGTCCTGTGGTCTTCATGGCAGTCGTTTCTTATAACCTCGACAGCAATTTCGCGCTTGCATGGGCAGTTCCACCTGGACTGTCACACATTGTCTACAAGACCTATTTCATTTTCGGCACGTTCAATTTTGCCGCATTCCTCCATATCTTGTTCATGTACCGTGAGTATCTATCCGTCGACGATGCACTTTCTGTTAACGGGCTTCCTGTTAGCTGAGACTGTCGTCGGCTCGCTGGAATAAATCGAGGAAGTCTTCGCTCAAGGTTATGTTGTTAGTGGAAAATCGGGCGAAATGTTTGGGAAGAAGACATCGTGAACAAGGGCTTGGGTGGCCAGGAGAAGGGCAGCGTGGAGAAGGAAGGAGAAGCATGATCTGGGTGTCTCTGTGGAAAAAATATGGCGACCGGAAGTTTAGTGTACCACTAGTATTGCCGCGACTCCAAAAGTCGAGTCGCGACTTCTTGAGTCAACTTGATTTGGAAGTCGACTCGGCCAAGTCGACTTGAGTCACCCAAGTCGACAGATTTTCGAAATGTTCCTGAGCCCTCGAGGGGTCGTAAAAACACGATAGGCAACAAAATTATATTTTCGGCTGTCACGTACATGTGATGGTGACACCCATGTCACAAATTTTGATCGTGCTCCCAATTGTGTTTTTAGACTGAACTACGCGACCTACCCAGGAACCGACTCAAGTCGACTCAAGTGACTTCGAGTCGACCATCCTGACTCAACTCGACTCAGCTCAAGTCGGCGACTTCAAGTCGACTTGGTTGGCTCAAGTCTGAAGTCGCGGCAACACTATGTACCACCATGACCTACGTCTGAAGCAAGACAAAACGCAGATGGGCGCTGCTCACTTGGCAAGCATTGGTCTCCAGCGTGAGCCTTGAGGTCCCCAAGGTTCCGCCAACGGCAAGAATATATATAAATATCCCTGCTACCTTTAGGTACGGGTCTTATAGCGCCTGATTTTCAGGACTCGCAGACGATCACATTTTCGCCATCGGTTTTTGCGTAAGACCATTTCTCGCCCCCCAAATGTTATTCGGGTTTGTCATTTCAGCTGCGTCAACGCGGCCGATTCTCCAGTTTTTGACAGCGTGGCACTTTTGCAGCGTTTTCTGCTCCTTGCCCCCTTGCGGAACTCTCTGCAATATCCCGTCGTCCACGACATTCAACCCAGACCTCCCTTGTGTCTATTGACTGGGTTCTGACTTCCGGGGTGTCTGTTGCCAATTCCGTCGTATCTGGATGTCTTCGTCTTCCGTATCACGACTGTATCGATTCTACATGGTCCCTCGACGTGCACTTGTCTGTTTCTGTGGCCTTACCTTTGATCTCGTTCATGACCGTGACTGGGCTCGTCTCTGTCGTGCTTCGAACACTTGCTTTGATCTCTCGTCGGGCGTCATTGACTTACACCCTGCACCTCCTCAAAGTAAGTTCATTTACTCTTTCCTACCATGGTCCTTTTGAAGTTGTACAGCTTCTACCCCTACCTCATGGAACGCTGCTGGTACCGTGGACTTTGGTGGATACCGAGTTATTTACTCCCCTTGCTGTTTTCCCCTCTAATTCTCATCTCCATCTACAAATCGTGGGTTAGGCGCGGAGGCTCCCTTGTCGAAGACTACGATCCCTTCTGCAGGCCCCGTGAAGCTCCTGCCAAGGGATGTCCCAAAAATTCCCTAGATTTGGCCTAAAAAAGCTTACGTTGGAGCGGACTCGGGGCCTAAAAAAGCTTAAATCAGACAGGGGTCGTCAGGTGCACCCAAAATTTCGCGAAAAATGGTCGAAAAAACTTCAAAAATTCTCTCCTGCCAGTTCTGTCTGAATTTTAATATGTACGTTGAATTCGACCGGGACTCATCTATATTGGTGCCCACGATGCCGATTGATGCTGTTTGCTGCCCACCTACCAAAACTCGGCAACTATGGCAGAAATTCCCGCCAACTTTCGGCTCAAAAAGCTTAACTTCGGACAAGGCTCTCGGATTTTTGGCCTAAAAAAGCTTACCTTGGGACAAGGAAAACACAAATTTTCGCTCTGAAAAAGCTTAATTTTGAGACAGCCCTTGGCAGGAGCTTCACGGGGCCTCCTTCTGCGCATGCCACAACCTCTCTGAAAATCCTTCGGAATATACTTCTTGGTCATCATTCTACGTGTTCGCGCAACTCTGTATTTTATACAGATTTAACCACTTTAAAAATTGCTCTCGAGCTGCATGTTATACCCTGTAATGACATGACATTACAGACGATGTCAGTACCGAGGGCGCGGATCGAAAATTTCTGTTTTAGGATGTTTCCAAAGAATTCCTTATAACTCTGTCAGTTCTTCACCGATTCACATAAAAACTGGATAGATCTACTCAGCTAACTCATGCACAATTAGTGATAGAGAGGAACTTGCGAAAATATTACGTATTAGGTAATTTCTGTTTTGGGGCTGTTTTTGCACTGAATACCGTCTAGCATGGCCAGAACATGTCCCAGTGACCTGGAATTTTGGGAGAGACAATATGCATACCTGAAAAAACATGTGATAGAGCCAGAAGTAAGGATAATTTAGTTACAGTCCTTCTAGCTCCAGTGAAAACATTTGGCAGTTTTTGGTTTTCGGAGATATTACCAAGATCACATTCATCTGGACATTTCATATAGTTCTGGCTCTATCACTTGTTTCATAACATATACACATTGTCCCTCCCAAAATTCTAGGTCACTGGGAAATGTTCTCACCATGCTAGACGGTATTCAGTGCAAAATCAGCCTCAAAACAGAAATTACCTAATACATAATATTTTCGCGAGTTCCTCTCTATCAATAATTGTGCATGAATTAGCTGAGTAGATCTATGTAGTTTTTATGTGAATCGGTGAAGAACTGACAGAGATATAGGGAATTCTTTGGAAACATCCCAAAACAGAACATTTTCGATCCGCGCCCTCGGTACCGACATCGGCTGTAATTGAATTCCACCAGCCTTCTTGCGCCACATCATGTCAGGCGCTTGCGCCGACCATGGGACAGACACCTCAATGGCTCCTCGTCTTCAGTGTGCTACTTGCCGTTCGATACCCCATGATCTCCTAAGTGCTGCAGACTGACAGCAGATATCTCTTGCGCTGCGCTTGACATCATTCCTGGGGCTGACGATTTTTAAAAAATGCCTACGGAGCACCTTGCGCACGTTGCGGCAGCTTTGAACATATACATTTCCAGAAAATTCAATGTACGATACAAACTACCGTGCCGCTATCCGTAAAGTCCAAAGTACCGTGTCTAGTTCCTCTGGCGGTGATGATCTCTCATCTCCCTCTGTTGCCAATTTCTTCGACTCCTTTGAGAGTCACCGCCGACCTGCACTCCTTTCAATTGCGATGCTGCACTGAATCAGTGTTCCACCCAAAACCAACATCGAAAGATTACGCACCTAGAACACTGTGTCTGCACAATGTGATGAGTTTTCAAATTTGCACCCTTCGCCCCAGTCCACGCCGCCTGATAATTTGCCCATGTAACGATGCATGCAATGAATGGCGAGTCAACCCCATTGATCCAGACCTCCAGCCTGAGGTCCACATTCTAAGTACCCGCAATAAAAGTAAATTAACTATTATCCCATTGCACTGAATGACACTTCTTTTCACTCTATGGTCTCAATTAGTACTCCAGCTTCTCGCCGATGATTCCTCCGCATAGGATGGTAATCGCTGCACTCTGCCCGACTGGTGCCCCTCCACAGCTTATGCAAGCTTTCAGTAGCTTCATGCATGTTCTCGTGGGAGTCCGGGTCAAGGATGTCAACGCGGAGGCCGAGGAAGGCTTTCAAAGACATCAAAGTGAACCAAAGTTTGTTCATTTGACTTTGGTCTGTGGCGTAACTGTTGTCTCTCTGCTAGTGATTCCATTCTGCAGCGAAAGGGCAAATCTCACTCCCTGACTTTGAGCGAGGAACCCAGACATGGTAGACGGCAAGTGTCTGCATCCTCCACGGCGAAGTCCCTTCTCCGACGATGAACTCTGATCTAGTAATGGCCAGGCAAGTGGAATTTGTTCGTGACAACCCATGCAATTTTTATATCACCGAAAAAATGTGGCACGGGACTGGGCTGAGGAACAGGAGTAGGAAGACCAAATTGAACATGGTATCGGCAAAACTACGGACATCGCGCCAGCTTTGATCGCAACACTCGCTTCAAAGCGTGGCGCTCCGGCTTTCCATACAGATGCCATCAGACGGCAGAGTGAAATCGCACTTCCACTGAATCAAAGCCCCCTTGACTGGATCTCGAGATTTCTTGCTCGTCAACGCTTTTCATTGCAAAGTTCTGTGTGACCTGCTTCGATTGCGAGTGAGTAAGACTCGTCCGAGGCCTTGGTCCCAGCGTAAACTTACCTCGGGCTGTGCTGCAAATCGCGGCGCACTCTGCATTCCGCCGATATCAGTCCACCTGATATCCGGTGGAAGGGCCAGACGAGTGCACATACTCTTCCGCGAATTGAGCCTGTGGAGTAGCTCGTGTCAACCTCTGATACTGGTGAATTGGCTTCCAACGTACGTGGCAAGGAGGGCGTTAGTGTACATGCGCCCCAAAGAAAAATGCATGGCCTAGCGCAAAGGTCAAAGGTGCAAAAAACGCGCGTATTTGCAAGAAAAAATCACGAGGAATATGAGACTGCCCAGCGATAGGACATACTGCGGTCAACTGTTAACTGTGGGCTGGGTATGAGAAATTGAGACTTGCCGCAACCAGGCATCCCAACGCGAGCAGACTATATCCACGGGGTGAGATAGGAAGAAAAACGGAGCAGACTAAATGCCTTGTTACGAGTCCCGTTGCAATGGTGTACTGAATGAGGCGTGTGACGAGGGAATTGATGCTGCCGCCGAAAGGGAAATAAAAATAGATGACCGTTCAGAAATGACCGACATACCGCTCAAATGATGACATCTCACGCTTGAGATACCAGACCAGAATCATGGCTATTGCCATGTCGGCTGTGAGAATTGAATTTGTAATCGCAACTCGGTCACGAAGTAGGTGATGGTTACGTACCAGCAGCCCCGACGGTAAAGACAGATATAACCTCCGCCTGGAATACGTGGCTCAGGATCGTCTCCACACTCTTGCCGTGAACCGTTTGCGCAGCTATCACGATGTCGATGATTCCCGTAGATAGGCATGCCGCTCCCAGAAATCCTGTCACGAAGCGGTTCTTGCTGAATTTCCAAACTCTGACAGAGTTAGGTCAGCACTGGGAGTTTTATGGAAGTCCGAAGAAGACAGACCGATTTAGAAAAAAGGCCTGGCATGTCAGACTCGCAAGCGTCAATAGGATTAAGTGCAGGTCCAGGGGATGGTTGTTTCCAGAAGGGCCTGCTGATTGCCCCAGTTGGTGACGAGATAGTGGTACTCGGTTTGGCAAATCAGAACGAGATGCACGAAGTCGAAGAGCCTGGGAAACCATGTGAGCCAGCTGTGTGGGCCGGTTATCGCGCCGATGAATACCACACGAGGGCCACCTAGAAAAGTCATGTGCGTCTTAGACTTCCATCGGAGCGGTTCACGAACCAACGCCTTCATCCCCCGGGAATCATCGGGGAAGCTGTCATCTATTGGTGTGTCGTGATTCAGAGTTATGGTCAGACAGACAGTAAGCACGCACAGTATATGTACGCCTGGACCGTGAGGATCCCTTGGAAGCTTTCGACACGAATGAAGGCCAATACCGGGAAGGAATCATGGAACACACAATATCGCAAAATATACTGGACGACGTCAGCCCAAGTTCCCCAAAATGCCCTGACTTACCGCCAATGAGCAAAGCGCCGTATGTGCTTGCGATATCGATACTTGGGACGCTACCTGGGGAAGACATAGGACAACAGGAGAGGTTATGAAGTTATGTTGCGAAGGGGGTTCTGGTATGGCTCCAGGGAACAAGCTTGTGCCTGAAGACGAAGGGCAAAAGTCCTTGGAAGCGCTTCGCGTTTTAAGCACGGAGCCCGACTCTCACAGCATGCCACAGGCAAGTTCCCTCAGGGAATCCCGTCGTGAGATCCCTTTAAGATGTCGTGAGAGTCGGGTCGGAGACTAAAGGTCCCGCATTTTGGGCTGACAGGCAGGCAGGTAGGTCATATCGGGTTCAGTGCACGCCACTTGAGACCGCGCGGGCCTGTTAGTAACATGTGTTACGAACTGGCCGGGAGTTATTCACCGAGCCCTATTGGGCTCGGAGGAGCGCGTGATAGCGTTGTAGTTGGTGAGGAGTATGCCTTGCTCTGCGATTGACTCGAATATGGGCGTCGAGGCCGTCGTCTGAGTGCGCAATGTAGCCCAGTCACGGTCAATTTGGTGAGGAGTATGCCCTGCTCCGCGGGGGACTCGAATATGGGTGTCGAGGATACGAATAAGAACGGGCTGGGCGGTCGTCGGCGGAAAATGCGCAGATGTTCAAGGAAGAAAGAGATTCCATTTCGATTGCAGTCAACTAAGGGGATAAGATAGGAAGAACAAGATGGGCTGGGCAGTCGTATGTGAGTCAAACGTCGAGTAGCAGCGGCGGAAACAGGGCGAGGAAAGAGGGTGACACCGACTGAGTGCAGTGAGGGACAATACTGCAGCGAGGAACAAGAAAGAGATGATGAGAAAACAGAAGAAAACGTGAGGATGAAGAACGAACAAGGGTGTCGTTGCGCTCTGGTGCATTCACCGCAACATTGACTCGCGCTCGTGGTCTGCATCGGCGCCAGGGCGGACGATGGAGGCCAGAAACAAAGAAGGAGAGGGGACTGTATATGACGGAGGGCAGCGGGAGGGAGCATTTAAAAGGCAGATTAGGAAGAACCGACATAGGAACAAAAAGAGAACGGAAGAGGAGGCGCAGCGTAGAGTAACCGCAGTCGGGATACAACGTGCCTGAGCGCGAATACGGATGGGCGCAAACTCTGACCAAGGGTATCGTTGGCGTGGCGTATGAGAGGGGAAGGATCACGACGAGTTTGGAGTCACCACCATGCGGAGCTCAAGGAGTGTGCGGCCTGAAAGATGGGCGGTGCTACCGGCGTGGACAGACGCTGGTCCGCACGTTGAAAGTGCTACCGGGGAACAGGCTCGGATGTGGGCGGACGGCGTGGCATCTGCTCGGTGCCGCAAAGACGATACTAGCTTCCTGGGCGAGGTTGTAGGAGAACGAGTGCTCTGCGTGCGTGATCGTGCCAATCTCGAGCGAGGATTTGCGCGCGTCCAGGACGCGCTTGTCAACAAGGGCGGGCTGCCATGCTCACGGATTTGGCTCAGCGGCAAGAAATCGGGAAAGGCGAAAGGGAGTCTGAGTAAAGACGCTTGGGAAGAGAAAAGAAGCAACGTGGCGTTGTGCACCATTAATGCTTCTGTGAGCGCGTGTTGCCGTTATTAGTGTCGTTCAAAGTTAGCCTTTTCGCGTTCCTTTTCGTGCTCCTTTTCGTCCCCTTTTCGCCATTTTTGCGCCAGGAATGCGAAAATGAAACAAAAAGGAGAACAAAAAGGAGTGCAAAAAGGCCAACTTTGAAACCCCCCCCCTCCTGTATTTTCAAGAAGGAAGCCTAGTAGGAGAGTTTTCCTTCTCTTGAACACATTTCGGCAGTCATCGGCAAGGGATCTGCCGTTGAAACTCCGAGCCAGCCGAGCAGGCGATCAGTGCACCCGTGTTGTCTCAGAACACCGTGCACGCGAGCTGCTCCAGTCTTGTGATCAGCGTCTGCACAGTAATATGTCTGCATGTCTCTTAGGAGCTTTAGGTATTTAGCAGGTGCTCTAGCCACTTTCGCAATGGGGGAGTGGTTCCACCGCGAATGGCAATGGACTTTGCGGGTGCCTTTTACGCGATTTTTTCGGAGAGGTCCAGCCCATGAAATGTACAAATGGTATTCACTAACAATGGGTAGTAGCTAATAGGATAGAGAATGTGTGATGAGAAGGTATGGATGGCCCGGGAAAGGACAAAGGGAATGATGGGATCAAAGTCTGGTACGGAGTTCCAAATATCGGCAGAAGAAGGAGGACAAGTAGGACGACAAAAAGGAGCATTTTGGCGAAAATGGCCTTGCGAGCTCATTTTCGCCAAAATGCTCCTTTTCGTGGTTCCTACTTGTCCTCCTTCTCGGTTCAGGAAGATGAACAGGAAAATGAAAAGGAGACCAAAAAGGAGCCGAAAAGGAGAACTTTGAACGACACTATTGCTCGGCTATGGTGGCGTGTGACTCATTGAGAAAGGCGGCCGTGTGTGAAAAGGCGCCAAGAAAAAGCGTCAGGCGCGCCGGCTTTGGGCGGGCAACGAGTAAGCGTCAGAAAGATCGTGTGAGCTAGCTCTCGAGCGAAGCCGCCTTGCGCGTCGGGATGGCGCCTTTGGTGAGAAAAGGCGCCGCCCCCGGGATCAACCTATGGCGGTCCGGATGCACTTTTATTCGGCCGCAAGATAAAGAGCCGATTTCGGCCATCCCGCAAGATAGAGAGGTGATTTGATGGTATCGCCGCAAGATTGACCGCTGATAATCAAGCTGTTTGTCTTGCGGGGAAATCACTGATTCCCGCAAGATATATATAGGTATGTCCCGCAAGATACAGAATTTCCCGCAAGATAAAGTCGTCCGAAAAAAAATTGTTCCAAAATTCCTGAAATAATTTGGGTAATTCCCTAGTGCCTGTTCACCAGGAGTGTGGCACAGTGTTGTGTGATTCAGAGTGGCATACCAATTAAAGAGTAGGGAAACCACTGAAATACTGTATTTCAAGAAGCTTGAGTTGGACTTTGCAATAATTCACCCTTGTGGACTGTGTTCAAAGTCCGATTACCATCACTGACCATCCTCACAACTCTGCATGAGTCAAACGTGAATACCTTGGTTAATTGTAAAGTAGGCATGTAGTTCAACTGGCTTCCTTGCAATTGGATGCATTGGAGTTGACACTGAATACGTGTAGACAGTCCTTACAACTCTTATAGGTCCAGGGAAATCTCTTTGTAATTGAATCTACACATTTGTGACAGCTGATACCTGACAATGTGAGTACCAATACACAGCAATTGATTTGACTGCATAAGGGTAGAATGAGCAACAAGCGAGGATATCAACGACTACAAACACTAACCAGTTTGATCACCAAGGTACAGCACCAGAGTCCCACAAATGGAAGGCCATCTTTCGCAGTTACTGAAAGAGATTGATTCCGATTTTCTGAATCAGTGCGTTTAAGAATTGGTTCAGTTCTGTCCTGCTCGGCCATCTCGGCCATATTGAATGATGCGAGAGATTTTAGGATGGCACGTTTTCATTTACTTCATGGGTTCAATAGGTTCTCAGAGTACCAATATACAATCATTGCACCTAGACTCTGGTTAACTCAGCTTCACAGTTTTCCATCAATTGGATCAATGTATGATATTCGGATGATGACCGCCTGGATTTGAAGTGCTCTAGCAGGATCTGGAACAAATTTTGAGAGGTCTAAGGACGGGAATGGCAGGAGGAACCTCAAACAATTTTGCAACAAAGACCAATTTCCGATTTTCAACCTCACACAGCTGTGCCTTTCTCCACTTGCATGCCATCAAAACAACGGTGGATAGGCCCTAGGGAAATACCTAATTTATTCCAGAAATTTTGGACCCACTTTTTTCGGACGAATTTATCTTGCGGGAAATTCTGTATCTTGCGGGCGACGCGTTGTATCTTGCGGGACATACCTATATATATCTTGCGGGAATCAGTGATTTCCCCGCAAGACAAACGGCTTGATTATCAGGGGTCAATCTTGCGGCGATACCATCATATCACCTCTCTATCTTGCGGGATGGCCGAAATCGGCTCTTTATCTTGCGGCCGAATAAATGTGCATCCGGACCGCCATATCAACCCGAGAAAGGCCGGGCGCGGTGAATTGGACACTTTGCCCGAGATCTCCGAGGAGGGCGGGGAAGGCGCAAAGGCGCATACATCATCAAATACATCGTGAAGCGTGGGAAAACTAGGTCGGCGGTGATGCACCGGTGATGCCCTTCATTGCCTGCATTCGGTTTCGATGAATTTCGAACAGAAAAATCACCAAAAAAAATATGAGCATGGAGGTAAAAAGGTGGAAATGGGCTTTCCCGATAACGCTATGTGGCTAGTCCATGTGCGCGAACGCAAATTTGAGCGTGCGGGGTTGGGATATATGGCTACCTTTTGCCCCCAGGGCGGGGCAAGGGGCATGGATTGAAATCAACACTGCGACCCAGAAATTGCGAAAATGGTATTTGGCGCCTTCAAGGCCATGGAAAAAAGGTCACCAGAAAGAGTTGATCTAAAGGTTCAATTTCATTCGAGGGAGGGAGGTCTTCGGTTTCTCGGGTGTCTGCACAAACCGTACTTTTACCAAAAGAATCCGATGAAAAGGCGAGTTTTGCAACCAGTTCCCACGAAAGCGGGCCAATATTACCCAGTGGATTTCCTGGTTCGTTCTGAAGCCGCGCTGCACGGGCTCGTCGCCGATGACGCCAAATCCGCGGCCGCGGGTTTTGACACCGCATTCGCAGGGCTTCCGTTTCCTGCGTTGAGAAGAGTCGAAAGTCGGTTTTCTGCTACTCTGGATCTTGCTGCTGAGAAAGGGATGTACCGAGAAGCTTGGCTGTTAAACAGGAAGGATTTGTTATATTCTTCGGTGTACTATTGAGGTGTGAATCTGGTATCTCCTCTGCATTCTGCTGAAACATATAGTATGATACTGCAACGCAACAGGTTCCTGGCCATCGTTAACCGCCAACAAATAACCCAAACCCTCTAATTTATTCTGTGGTGTTCCACTCTGCATTATTCAGCGTTCACTGATTCCAAAATTGGCGCTGGACTCTCTCAAACCGGAACTCCGTTACGGGGTCAATTTGATCGACGGCCCTGGTTTGCTCAAGTAGACCCACATAATATTGCCCCTCATCATACCGACGCAAAAGACAAATTGGTCCTGTAGCTTGAGCTTGCACAGCCCGATGCCAATGTTATTTGACGTGAACTACCTGCTGAGTTGGCGGAATTCGGAAGTTATTCTGCAATGCCTTCTTCTGCGCTTCGTCGATCATCAGTGTCCGATGCCCGGTGACAATCCCTCATCCATTGTCCATTACTTTCCCCATTCTTTGGGTTTGTTGTGTAGGTCGTAAGCCGTACCCCTCTCGAACTTGAGGATTTTTCTTATTCCTGAGTGCATAGCGCTCCTGGGAGCATGGTTTGATGACCATCGCGTCGTATAGAACCCTTCTGAACCTAGACGGTGTGGCTTGTCCAACAAACTCTTTTGACCAGGATGACTCTGCCTCTCCTGGATATTTTTCGATCAAAGCTATTTGTAAAGCATGAGCTAACAAAATTCCTGGTCGACAGGTGCAGCACGCAATCATGCAACGAACAACCCTGACTGTTTCCTGGGTGAATGGAAAGTGGTCATCTTTATTTCTGCTGGGCGGCTATCATCACCAAGGCTTTTAGCATACTGCATTCTGTATGTCAGCGCTGTGTCAGCGAAGTCACATGAATGCCCCTTACACTGCCCGTGGGTATCGCACATCGCTTGTGCAGACGACCCCTCTGACAGTGATTACGAACTGCTCCCCGGAATCATATGTAGTAACTAATTGAAACAATAATAATAAAGAACATCAAAATAAGGGTGATGTTAGAGGCAATAAAATTCAACATTGAAAGTCATCGCTGATTTCATGAGCATTTACACCTAATAACAGTACCGAGGGCGCGGCGAATTTCTTTCCCGCTTGATGGATTTGCTTGAAAATATGCTAGATTTGCTACGCTAATTCATGCGGATTTATTAATAGATATAAACTTGCGAAAATATTATATGGTAGACAAACTTGGATTTTGGGCTGTTTTGGGGTTGAATGTCATATAGCAAGCTCAGGACTTGTTCAAATGGCCTGATTTTGTGAGACGTAAGAATTGTATATATTCAGAAGGATGTCGTAGATCCAGAATTTTATGGGGATCGTGGCTGCATGGCCGTCACCGTTACTGGAACCAAAATTGTTCAGAGGCCCGTGTCACCCGTCAGCTGAACTTTTGGTAGAAATGCTTCACTGTGGGTTGCTGCCGTACTTTGAGGGTATGACATGACAGCGGAATTTGTTCAATTATCGATTTGAGGAAGCGAATTGAGTCCTCTTGACCGCCAGATCCCATCTAACTGAATTTTTATTTCTAATCGCTGTCTAGCTGCTCGTAGAAATAGTACAGTAACGTGATGCCGCGGGGACATGTACGGCATTTACCCTGGGCGCCACCGTTACACCCTTCCCACCCTCCATCTTCTCGGGAACTTCCTGGGTGTGCTTCCTTGAGGAAGCTGATCCATCGATCGGCATTGAGACGAGTATGAGCGGCGATGAGAACCTAAAATATACGGAAATGAGGCAAAGCGGTACCATATGATGTGCAAATGAAAGATAAGTACAGTATATATCGTGGAGGTGAGACGACAGAGTGGAAAGGGGAAGCCCTCCAGGCTGGACGTGCGCAGGCGTCCGAGTGAACGGAGTCCGAGAAAATAGGGTTGTGCAATTCGAAACAACGATTGAATCCCATCAAATGTGGGTCCACATGGACACGTCGGAGATGAAAAATGTGTGGGAATGAGTGGGAAAGTATAGTAAGGAAACGGATGGCAGGACACATTCGCCGTCGGCGGCGCCTTCTCCAACAAAATTGTTTTGCCGGAGACCTTCGCGGGGAACCCCGGCGGCAGCGCGGTGTACAGCACGAAGTATGGGGTGTACAAGCCTTACTACTGTGGGTTGGACAACGTTATGCTGAGTTGGGGGCATGATGAGGCGCGTGCACGCTACTTTCGCGGCGAACAATTGGGCCAAAAACACTGGAGTTTTTATGGGAACAGTACCTGTACTACGTGCTGAATGACCAATCGTCGCCGCCAGAGGGGCTTTGGATCACCGCGATATGGCGGCTAACATTTATTGGCTTCGAGCGTGGTATTCCTCTTCGTGCACCTCGTTTGGCTCGGTTCTGAAAGCACTTTCAGTCGCCGACACCCCGCTCGTCAACATTACTAGTTCCATTATGGCTCTCTTGAAGGTGCAACTTTTGCGGGACCACGGTTACCCTACTTTCGGAGTGAAGGAGAATCTACTCCACTTAAGCAACCATCTATTCCCTGTAGAGTCCTCGATGCAGGTCCCAAAAGAATTCCTTCCCATACAAAATGAGTATCGTTTTTTTGGCGACCCAGAATCGGAGCAGCCCACAATGTTCAAGCTTCTCTGCCACCGGTTGTTGGAGGCTCACATCAATGTGATCGCAGAATACCCCGAACACTGTTCCTCAGATGTCTTGCCTTATAATGCAGTCGAAGCTGTTGTCAAAATGAAGGATGGAGGCACTAATTCACCGAGCAGTCCAAAACGGCAGATCCAGCAGTCGAACCGAAAATGGGGAGCAGTAAAGAAACAGACCGCACCCTGCGTAGTGGTGCGTATCACAACGATCATTGTCCCTCGCGCATTCGATTTCACATTGTAGACCACCCCCTGTAAGGGCCAGTAAATGGATAAATATGGGTACCTTAGTATAACCAGAAGGAAAAAGGGAATTTTACAACTGTACTATTTCGTTCAATTCGTATGTCACGCATCACACCCGATTTCTGAAACCCCTGCAATAATTTTTTCTCGATTTTAGCGGATTTTGGAGATTTGTCGGGGGAAAAAATTAAAAGTCACGTGCCGGGATGAATTAAACGAAATAGTACAGAAGTTCATTTTGTGTTCATGTCCATCCTCCCTGCAGGTACCGAAACACCGCCATGTGGCGAAATAAGGCCCCTGCCGTGTCACTGTCAGAGGCTCCAATGTTGCCGTTGTAGATATCAGTTTGGGGCAACCCCGCCATTCCGAGGCTAACACTACCACTGATGGCACGACCGTTTCGGCGAGAGGAAAAACCTCGGCTGGCAAATGCCGTTTCCAGCCGTCTAAAAGGCCTCGGAATGACCGATCTTTCGGTGGCCGCTTCGTCCTGGAACCATGTGCGTCTGCACTTCATTTCTTTCATTCGGGGTAGATGGGTATTTTACTCCGGCTTCCCGATTCTCGTCTCAGCAATGAAATCCCATGCTGACGAAAATTCCAGTGGTTTCTCCCGCCTTGTTCGAGCCGTACCCCTCCACCGGTGATGAATGGGACCTTACAACGCTGATGCTCGCGGACGGCACCCTTCAAGAGAAATTCGAGGCCCATTATGATATCTTCATCGTGAGTCTCAGTTGTTTATTCACTATATTCCTACTACCGCGCCGCTGGAGCTGTGATGGGGAACTCGACTTTCCATGCTTCATCCGCCGCCGGCCATCGGCGAATCTTATTCGTCTAACATTTTTTAGACGGAGGAAGACATCGCGCAAATCGCAGGTGCGGGCCTCAACCGAGTGCGGCTTCCGATTCCGTTCTGGGCAATAGCGTGAGTCCAAGTCCACTTCTGACCAACCACCCACCCTTTCCGCATCCAGTTTCCTCGTCTATAAAATATACGTTGCCTTGTCTCTCGCAGAACTTGGTCCGACGTGGGCACGGATGAAAGTGGCCCAGTCGCGGAGCCGTTCCCGGAGGGTGTGTGTTGGAAGTGAGGTTTCTTTTCATGATTTCATCTATTTGAATTAACCCTCTTTTACCCAGATACATAATCTGCCTCTTTGGCTGGTCGCGTAAATACGAGATCCGCGTGAACCTGGATTTTCACACCATACCTGGATCACAAAATGGTACATCATACATATTAGATAGGTTGCGCAAAAGCCGCACGAGCCGCATGCGGCTTTTGTGCATTGTGCAATGCTGCGGCTTTTTCTTCGCTATTTGTGGTTCTTGTCTTTCAAAGTATCATTCAATGCCTTCCAAATCTCATCTTCCACTCCTGAGAGTATCATGTTTTGGATGTGCACCCGTGGGAGGCCGCATTTTCCAGGCATCACGAAAGCATCACCCACTTTTCCCAACTTTCACGTCTGCCATGCAGCAGGGGCAATGCTGAGGCGCTTCCCTCTCCACACAGCACCTCTCCTTCGCCTCAGGTAAGCTTATATTATAATAGTTGATTAGACAGTTTGCGCAACAGCCATTGGAGCCACCTCGTGGCTCTCGGACGTTGCGCAAAAATAGCAGGCTGGTGGCTCAAAAGAGCCACCAACGAGCCATTGACGTCATAATTTGGCGGTGGAGCCACCAGTTTGCGCACGGTCCGAAAGCCACGAGGTGGCTCCAATGGCACACCTCTCCGATTTCAAATTTGCTGTGCGGCTTTGCACAATGCACAAAAGCCGTATGCGGCTCGTGCGCAACCTTCTAATAACTTAGTTTCGCCATGCATGGGAAAAGTTAAGTAACTTTGGATCAGCCATGCCGAAGGGGTAAGTAAAGTTAAAGTAAGCGACCTTGAAGCGACCTTGGTTACTTTATTCACTCTCTCCAAAGCAGTTTTTTTCCTGCAGCTAACGTGGGCATGTGGGGAACTACAGAGATCTGTTGGTTGCAATGATGGGGTAGGATACCGTCGCGCTGTCTCCAGCCGTGGATTATCGAAGTTGGAAAATTGGGTGTGGTAGTGAGACCCAAGGCGTGTGTTTGGCTGCGGCGGCCGAATCAAATACCATTCCGACTTCCTCCGGGCTTTCATCTCCTCATTCCGCGCGTTCAAAATCCCTATGCCTATTCAATCTGAGCTTCTGCTTGGCCCCTAATTCTTAACTTCTTGTGTCTGTCTCTTGTCTGAGAGCTAGATCGACCGTCTGGGCTCGAGTCTTCGATGTCCGCAAAGCTTGTGCACGCTCCTGGTTCCTGCGTCCAAAGTACCAAAATACCTCTGAAATCTCACAAACCCTTCGTTAGACCTTACAAGTCGAAAGATTAAAGCTGATTTTCCGAAGTCTTGGGGCTGATGAGCCAAAAGCAGAGTTTAAAGGCTTTGGACAGGCTCAATTTCATAAAGAGAGGGATAGAGCATGAGCTTTCAATCTTTGGCTCTTTTGGCCAACTGTTCCCGACGATGTTCTTCTACCCTCTGCTCAGAGTTCATGCTGGATATCCACTGCTCGTCTAAATGCTCTGGCCCACCAAACGTCTTTTACGCCGATCTTCCGCGCAAAGAGGGGAAGATCTGTGCATTTTTCTCCATCTATCTGATCACCTTGAATACTGTGAGGAATGTCTTTTCGTTCGCTTGTCGCTCCTCTCTGAAAGCCCTTTCTCTGCTCCGTTTCTGGTGGTCCTTGAGTCAAAGCGCACCGCCGATCTAGAACTTGAATACGATGCCATGAAATAAATACTTGTAGGTTCAGTTACCAACCTGGGACTCGGATATTCTCATAAAATACCAATTTACTTTTCCGAACACCGAGACCTTGAATAATTGGATAAGCTCAACCTGCAGGCACAATCTCTGGATCCAAAATCCAGTGAGCCTCAAGATGGTGGAAAGAGCAAACGACGATTCATCGTCACGCCGAGTGTTTGCGCCGAGCAATTATTTTTTGAGTCCCAATGAGTAATCCAAGTGATTTCCACAATCTCATGTATTCCGCAAACCTCGCCTTGACCCACCGCCAAGGTGCTGCTGCAAGTGCGACGAAATTAGCTTGATCAGCGACGCCGAATGCCGTAGGTCATGAAAGATGGATGTGCGTTGTATGCGCAGGCTGATCTCGGTACAGTAGACGAGGAAGGTACTACTAACTTTTAGTTAATTGGTTGTAGCAGACATCCGCCTTTACTACATGCGTGGTTGGAACGTGGTACTGCTTGGTCTTCCCGCATTTTAAATCAGGTCAACTCAAAGAAGTCCCAAGCCCAGTTGCAGTAGTATGCTCCCCGAGAGTGCGGCTTGTTTGCGGGGTCCAAACTTCAAACAGAGATGCTTAATTTTATAAAGACACAAGTGGCTGACGGCCCGCGAAGCGGGCCGCCATCCACTTTTTAAACCTGCTCGGTAAAAGGGTCAGGATTTTCTTTAGGTACACACCAACTCAGACTGAGTGTACATTTAGATGTAGCTTGGCCAAGCAGTCCTTACCGGAGAATCTAAGGAGATTTGTGAGTCTATCTGAAAGAGAAGTGATGGAAGCAGTGTGTGGGAGCAGCACATTGTCGCATGTATCCTGAATTAGAATTGAAGCCGTTTGCGGCTCGTCGGATCGCACGGCATCCAGCCCAACATATATCTCTTTTATCAAATATTAAGCATGTCTGACAGCGCTGGCGCTTCATTTCATCTGCGGAGCTCTTGTCGAATGAATTTGAAGTGATATTCGATAGGTTGACCGATACTCGATGAGGAATAAATAAATAATGTCGTAACTTAAGGGAGGTTTCGGCCAGTCGTTCCGATGGGCAGAGAGTGCGGCTTGATTGCGGAGTTTAAAAGCTTAAGACCGAGTCCTTCATTTTATAAAGCGGGTGATACACAGAAAATATCCAGTGGAGGCACAACATAGCGAATAATTATCGAAATGGCACAGAGTCGGAGAGAATACAAGAGTAGCGAGCAACATACAACGAACCCGATACTTGAAAGTGTCTCTAACTATACTGTACCGCAATATCACCCACCCGAATGGTTGTGCGCCGGAGCCTCCTGGATCACCAACAGCAATTCTACCTCTTTCCATAAATGATGGAATGCAATCGCTTCGTCGTGCAGGCCCAGTTCCTCTGGATCATCGTTATCGGAACCATCTCGGCTCGTTGTAATGCGTTTCAGATACGGGAAAATGGTCGAGAGGAATCGCGCAACAGGCGTTACTACTGTGGATATTCGGGAATGCGCGACATCAATCGATTTCAAGGCCTGCTGGGAGGGGCCCGTACCTGGAGCCGACGATGGGGGGGGACTCATGGCATCGAACGTTATAGTGAGGTTTGCGAGGCGCGGGCACCATGTCGCAAAGGAATGCAGGCATTCAAGAGTGGCGCTCGGCGGCGACCGGGACGGGTTATATGATGACATATTCATTTCCTCGAGGTGCGGCCAAGCGCGTGCCAAATCGGCTGCAGTGATGTCATCCAAGTCGATTCCAACGGGGGATGAGATTTTTATAGTCACTAGGTTAGTGAACCCTACCAGGAGTCGTATTGACTCTCGGTGGATGCGAAAATTCGGGGAGTTCCCATCGAAACTATTGATACCAACGTCGAAATGGACCTCCGTGAGAGACGAGCGCAAAACACTCGCTGAAAGAGCGCAGTAGAACTCGTGTGACTCGGCCGTCGTTGGGTAGGATCGTACATAGAAGCTGAGTGATGTCAATGGAACTCGTTTGCACGAGCTGAGGAATCGGGTGATAACCTCTAAATCCGAAGTGCCGAGGTGCACTGCAAATGGTTGGGGGTCAAGACGTGGCGAAAGTGTGTGGGAGGTAGGAAGCGTATTTAAACGCAGTGCTGTGAGGCTCGGAAGCCTAGAGAGGTGTTCCAAAGCACCGTGGTCCAAGGTCTCCACATGTACAGACTCGACGTACTCCAAAGAACGCAAAAAAACGGAGACAGCTTGTTTTTCGCCAGCCGAAATGGAAACTTCTTTCAGGGCGGGACATTTCAGTACCAGAATGGGGAGGAGCGAAATCGCGGAGATAGAGGATCCAAGGAAAGTTAGCGAAGTGATTTTGGGACCGAGGAAGAGATGGATATAATGGAAGCCGGGGTCTGGGGGCACCAGTAAAGAGTTTGCAGATTGGGGAGGAGTTGATCTGGGAGGCAGACACTGATCACTGGGAAAATTGCCGACAAGTCACAATCCCAGGAAGTGGAGAGATTCCGAATGCGAGGCGCGTATGCGAGGACTCGGTTCCAATCCTCCGCCCGAATAGGTCGGCGTGCATGCTAAGGGTCAAGAGATCATAATGTAACATGGTGAGTGGATTCCACGCAAGTTCCCCGACCTCATCGACCACCCATAAATCAGCAGGCATACAGCGGAGGAGGTTCACAAGAGCCGAGGACCTCCAGAGATGATCGAGTGCGGGTCCGCGGAAGGTACCACATGTTCTTGCCAAGACCGCAAGGTCCTGCAGGGCGGGCTGTCGCCAACTGTGACCCTCCGAGTGCTCCCTCGGATCAAAATGGGAGAATATAAGGGCAAGGAGTTCATGGACCCCGAGGCAACGATGCATTTGATTTTGGAAAGGATTGGATATGCTTATCGTGCAGAGTGCGAGGCGTCGAAAGAACGGCTGTCACGAGCTGTCACGATGGTGGCAGAATTCGAAGCAGCCCTTGAAGCAGCTGCAATACAAGGACTGTAGTATTTCGTTCAAATCAACAGTCACGCGTCGCGCACCCCCTATCGGTATCGAAATTTGGCAAAGGTCACGCGTCACGCGGCCGTTTGTCGAACCTCCCGAGCGTCACACAGGGCTCAAAATTGCCTGTAAGACCCAAAAAGCCAAAAATTTCGTTTCGATGTCGAAAATTTGGCTGGTGTCACGCCAAAATTTGGCTGTTGTCGAAATGTCGAATTGGTTTTTTGGGTCACGCGTCACACCCAGTGTCGATTTGAACGAATATTACAGTATCTCTGGTCAGTACGCCGGAAGGACTCTGCAAGGGCGGCCACCCACAAAACGTGAATACGACGGCCAATCTTCCATTCGTGTAGGGAATGAAAGCCCGAATGCAGAACATCCTTACCCTCCCTTTCGCTGCCTCTCAGGCTGACTCCGATTCCCGCACATGTGTTTGAGGGACCTTACTGGACAAAAATCTCAGTTGTAGGGGTCGAGATCTCTAGAGATCTTGAGAGAACGCCAGAGAAGCCTCAAGATCTCGACAAATCTCTAGTATTCTCTAGAGATCTCTCGAGATCTCGACGTGGACCTCAAATTTCCTTCTGACCTGACAAAAAATCTCATTTGGAGATCTTTGGAGATCTTTAGAGATCTCGTCCAACTACTTATATCATATAATTTATCCAGGGCAAAGTCTGGAGATCGCTAGAGATCAACTATCTCCTGATAACTCATCCAGGCTTTGGTCGTAAGATCTCGAGTGATCTCGAGAGTTCTACTATCCACTGCTTCCCACGGTTCCTAGCATAATGCTGCTTCCTTGTGGATCCCGGATCACTGTGTCTTCTTTTCAGCTAAAGGTTTAGGCATCAACCACTTCCGTTGCTGATCATACGTACTGTGCAAACAGGCAAGCCTCCTGAATGAAACCAGCACAAACAGCACAGCGAGTACATTGTGTGCACACAGTTAGAGGAACAGACATGGTGACGGTAGGAGACAGAAGAGGTTGAGATCGAATTTGTTAAGTTCATAGTAGTATTATACTGTACTATTAAAATCAATTCGTCAAGGGGTGTGACGCGTGACCCAAAGTTCTAATTCGTCAATTCGTCAAGGCAGCTCGAGCTGCGTGACATCCCCCAAAATTTCGTCAACCCGTAAAAATATTCCAGGAGTTGTGGTAAATGCACAGTGACTCAATAGAATAATTTAGGAATGACCTGAGCAATTTATTTCAACATAAGTTTGAGTGATGTGGAAAAATGCAATTTCTGCTGTTAAACTCAAGTTAAACTTGCTCTGAACCACGATTTGAAGCCAAAAACCTTGAAAATGGGCAATAAATTAAGTGGGAAGTGCCCACAGTTGAGGAAAATTGCTCCAAGCCCCCGTGAGCCGAAATTTTCAACCTACCGTGACGAAAAGTATATTCGTCAAGAGCCTCCGTGATGCGTGACAAGGTTGCAAAATTCGTCACGTCAAGCACCCCCGTGACGCGTGACTGACGAATTGATTTTAATAGTACAGTACGGCGACGCGTCGATGATCTGTGTGCGCATCAGGGATGATGCGTGCACATGGGAGTCGTAAGACACCTAGACTTTCCGCCCCCTCTTGGTAGTACGTGTGTTCTATGTACTGATACGTGACTTTTAGCCTGCATAAGTCACGATGTCATACATAGTAAACTGGCAGTTCCAATTGTGGGACCATGTCAGTATAATATATCCTCCTCCTCCTCCATGTGCAGAAGGCCACTGTTGAAATTCCGAAAGATGAGATCCCTGGAGATCTCGAGACATAATTTGCAAAGCTGACAATTGGAGATTTGTCGAGATCTCGAACAAAGTCAAGATCTCCAAAGACCTCGAAAATGCTCGAGATCTCGACCCTGATTCGGGATCTCTGAAAATCTCGAGCAAAAAATTTAAATCTCTGAAGATCTTGTGCATTTCCACTACCTTGAATACTTTTGTCCAGTATGGGCCTTCATAGACGGAAAACTTTACGCTTCTCCGTACTCTGCTGGCATGCCGGAATTCACGACGTCTGGTCGCCTGCATTCATCCAGCATTCCCCAGGCAGTCGTTGACACGGACCAGAAGGCTTCAGTCATCCGGAAAGACGATATCGATAGAGTTGAAAAACGGCGAGGAGTCCAGCGGAGAATGACGATTCCCTGTGGTGGAGGGGGCGAGGCGTGTCGATGGCGAGAGCGGCCTTGTGGAGTAGGCAAATACAAACTGAGGTCGCGGCTTAGTTGTTGCGTCGGTTTCAAAATTCCCAGGAATCCAGGATCACTGCAGAATGTCACGGCAAAAGCGGGGAATTTGTTGCACGTGGACAGCGTCCAAGTCATCAGTGCTTAATTCGGGGTGTCGTATACCACGCGCAATATTTTTGAGGTTCGACTGGGCGAACCTGGGGTTGAAGTGAGACTAAGACCAGAAGAAACACCATTTGAATTAGGTGAGAGAAAGCCGAACGTATCATTTGGACGCGTCATGAGGGGTTGAGCGGATATGATTGAATCGGCAGGTGTACCCAGTTAAACGGATGTGAGCAAGTAGTTTGGGGATGGCGAGGGAGAAACAACGATCGGTAGAGGCGCGGCGAAGCAGAAGAGAAGTATGTACACCCCTCAGGCCTCAGCGCGGAACCAATAGGCACGGTGCTCTCCCAAGCCACAACCGCGACGAGGCGTGGATTCACGTCTGAGCAGAACGGATGTGGCTTGACAGAGCGTGTATTCTAGGGCGCCGATGTAGTGATGTTCTGGCTTTGGCTTTGCTACCGAGGCCAAAGCCAAGCCAAAATTTTGGCCTGGCATGGCTTTTGGCCTAGCCTGGCCATCTCTCAGGCCAAAGCCGGGCCAAAAGCCAAGGCTTCTGGACTCCCTCTGTGTGCAGCAACATGGTCGAAAAAATGTTGACAAAAATACTTACATCGAGTCTATAGAGGTCATTTCACCCGTTGCACCCCCATTCGGAGCTGCGTTTTCAAGTATCATATCACAGATTTGCACTCACACGGCCGTGGAAGATCTAATTTCGACAAAACAAAAATTTTAATATCCATTCTGGAAGATCTGTTCGGAGTTTTGGTAGATCCCAAAATGCTAATGAAGTCTTTAGAACCTCTCTAACTTTCATGCAGCTTTATTTGAACACTCCACACCTTTTTTCTCGCGCAAGTATAAACTTGATGGAAAAGCCATGGCCTAGGCCAAAGCCAGGCCAAGCCAAGCCAAGGCCAAATGTTTTGGCCTGGCCTGAGATTTCAGCGAGCCCAAAGCCACCCAAAGCCGGACCAAAGCCATGGCTTTCTAAGCCAGAACATCACTACCCGATGTCCCGGGAACATACGCAGTGTGAATGATAAGTACCTCTGGGATGAAGGTGATCACGCAAGGAAAATAGCGGGCAGCTGCTTTTAAATTACTCGCAAGGAACAACGGTTTGAGAGAGGTGAACATAATAACATTATATTGAGTTCGCTGTTCGTGGGATGCGGGCGGTTTCCTTTGAGATGAAATGGCGGGCTTGACGGCGGCCAAACACAAAGTTGTGAACGCGGAATGGGAGGAGTGAATCATGAGGTCTGTTGTTGATGAGAAAAGCGGGGGACAGCTGGATATAGGCAGTAAAACACGGCGCCAGGAGTCCAGGTGGTTACATAGCGTTGATTTGCCGGTTGATGACACTTAGATTGCTTACGACATACCTGGAACAACTCTTTTAATTCCCAATACATCCCGCTAACCTCCTTCGGCTCCGACGGTGGCCCAGTGTGGAGCAATGGCGGCCAGGGCTTGATTTCCGTTGCATGTAAACTGCGCGGGGAATGGGCTCGAAATACGCGTGAGATAGCTAGTGTAAAGACCAGAAATCGAAGGTAAAGAGTGGGCTCCCCGTGGGTGCAACAAAGGGTCTGCGCGTGGTGCCCAAAGCACAGACTCGAGCCAGAGAGAAATTCAGTGCGCGGCGATTCGCGAAATAAAGAATTCCAGGGACGAGCAGTGAGCTGAAATGGGCGGATTACGAGAGTGAAGGTTCGGCGCTAGTTTGATATGTGGTTGAATAAAGTAGGAGCGTCGCCAGAGAATTCGAGATGGGCAGTAGATGGTGGAGGATTGAAAAAGGGAGCGAAGGCCTTCAGTAATAACTGATACAAACAATGCTTCGTCCTCGCTTCGATGCTTTACACCTCGATTCTCACTCTTTGAAAGTGACTCGGAAACCGACTATGACATAGGACAAAATTATTAATGCACAGCACGAAAAGATAAAGTCAAAATGCAATAAAGAACGAGGAAGGAGTAAGTAAGAAGGTAGATAGACGAGAGGTCAAGGTGCGTGTAATCCGAGTGCGGCGTACAATCGAATCCGGTGGGGGAGCGCGTCCTCAAGGACAATGGGCAGGTTGGATGCGGTGCCGCGCGCGTGCATGAGCGTGCCTCGAAGCAGGCAGCTGCTCATTGGGAGCGCAAATAACGCGGATCTGGAATGGGGATGTGGCCGCGGCATGCAGCGTACATTGTAGTCGTGGTGCGCGACAGGGGCGGGGCGGCGCTGAGAGTTGTAGAAGTGAGCGTGTGGGCGAGAATCAGGTGTATCGGAAGGGGAATGGGCGCGCGCTCCGAGAAAAGGGTCCGGTGGGGTAAGGATGCTTGCGCTGGCGAACGCAGCACGAGCGAAGGCGAATGGATGCCGTGGGTGCTGGGCTCGTCGGTGGTGGCAGAGGCGGGCCGCAGTACTGATGTGGGCTGCAAGAGTGGCACAGATTCTGGCCGCAGTGCGCACGGAGGCGAAGACGATGAAGCACCGCTATGCACACGGATAGAGGTGCGCACCGGACTTCCTGTGAATAAGAGACCAACCGCTGTCGGGCGAAGCGGCGGGTGACGAGGAAAGGCTGTCGACAGGGAACAGCGGCGTCGTGCGCTGCGTATGGCGGTGGTGCTATGGTCCTCGGGCGTATGGGCGCTCCTGCGCCGATGGCAGTCCCGGGAGGCGAAAACGAGTAGAAGTCGGGTCGGGGTGCGCGCCGAGGCGACGCGGGCAATGGGGAACACGCGGGTGAGGGTGCTGGGGATGCGGCGAAGCGCGAGCGTCGAGCAGTAACAGTGGGAGTGGGGGGGCCAAGGTGCCGCGAGGAGCAGCGCTGGCGACGAGGGGGTCTAGCGTCGACACTGCGCTCGCGGCTGGTGCTGTGCGTGATTAGCGGTGCACAGGGGGCTAAGACCTCGAGCAGCATGGTGGGATTGCAGTAGAGACGGTCGCAAGGGAGGGGACGTAGGCCGCGAGGAACACCGTCGTCGTATGCTGCGCATGGGGTGGCGGTGGGAGATAGGTGTCAGGCGTGCGCTGGCGTGATGTCGAGAGCAGGAAGCTCGTATGGCGTAGGGGAGGCCAAAGCAGATGGGAGCGACGTCGCGGAGGCGGAGGATATCCGGGGCGGCGTGTAGCGGGCTCGCATTCGATGATTCGAAGAGAGCGGGGGGATCGGACGCGAGAGCCTTGCTTGTCACAGTGGTACCGTAGGAAGCTCTAAAGTACCTAGAGAAAAGGGACGTCGTTAATGGACGGTCTGTTGCCGAAAACAAGGAGATAAAGACCGACTTTGGGATGAGAAAGCTCGAAAATGGAAGGGGCATAAGAGCCCTTGGGATTCCACACGTCGGCGGTTGGGACGGGGGACCGTCTCCAGATGGTTGGGCGATTGACTGTGCGGCGAAGAGACGCAGATGATCATGAGCAGAGGGCAGAAATGGTTGAAGAGCATGGAATTGGCACACCTGTGAAAACCTCGTAAATACCCAGTTTCAGATGAGTTTCAGGAACTCGAGCTAGTTGCTAAGAGACGCGTCACCATGCCACCTGAAACACGCTTTGAGACGCACACTGGGTTTGCTGTGCGTTGTCATCGCGTCGACCAACGTGTCGAACACGTAGTATTATTTACTGTTGTATCCTCCATTGTTCTACTTCCCATTGTTCCCTACGTATAAAAGGCTGGCCCTGTATTAGCTAGAAGGAGAGGAATATACCCCGCTTTCACTTCTCATATCTTTTCTTGGGCCCTAGGCCGCACGTCAAGTTTATTTGGACCCGAGGTTGCACGGTTGAATCGGAACGGAACGGAACGGACTGGGCCCAAGGCCGCACGGATATTAGAGATTGTTTTGGATTTGTTGGGATTGGTTTTGGATTGGTTTATTGGTTTGGGGATAGGACGACAAGCTGTGAAGAGTAGTGGTTTTAGTGGTTTTATTTGGTGGAGCACCAGAAGAGAGATTTCGAAGGACGAAGTGCTGGATTGCACAAGACCACATACGGTGGTCCGAGCCCCGAACACACACACGGCAACGGAGTGTTGTGGATATTTGAGTGATTTATTCATTCACTTGTCTGCACATTTCCAGCCTTTCATGGTGGAGCAATCCACCGTGACGAAGCGTCATATAGGAACTATTCCGACGCCATTACGGACTATGAAAGTACTAGAGAGCGAGGAAGACTGAATTGAGACGCATACTGGAACAGACGTAGGGTGGTTGGTGGATGAGAGAAGAAGGAGACATCGTGACTGTGTTGATCGGCGGCCGGATCAACTGCTCTTGTTCTCGACGTCCATCGTCCTCTATCTAGTCCCGCGCCGGGAGCCAATCGTCAGCCCAACCTTAAAGCTTTTGGTGCTGATCAACTACACGGTGTTTCTCTGATATCCCCTAATCACACTCTGGGTTATCGAATCGACGCATTGTAACGCGCTCCGAGTCTGGGGTACTGTATCTTTGCTTCTTCAACGCTGAACCGCGTCTGATGCGTAAATCCATCGTCTGAGCCTTGTTTAATCGGAACTTTGAACGGTGGACTGGCATTTACCTCGATATATTGGATGCTTCTGGGCATGCGCGCCGCTCTCTTTTGTTTTGTGGATACGTCTGGTGCGTCGCTTCGTCCTTGGACTGATTCTTGCGTTGTCCTGTGACGCCGAGAAGGTTTTTCAGCTTCAAACTTTGATCCCGGACCCCTTCCTCGATGTAGATAATGCGTACAATCATGCGGCTCTCCAAAGACCAGCGCGGTTCTGTTCCTTTCGAGGACACCCGAAAAACACATTGCGCTGGTCGTGGAAATACGGTTCCTTTGTGGTGCGCGTCCTCGTTTATTCTGCAGCTCTGATAACGGCCTTCGAAATTTATTCTGCAATTTCCCAAGTTCGTGTGCTGGGTGTAAGATATCCGTGATACCGTCCTGGATTTACGCTCTACGTTCTTTCGCCCGCGATCCTTCCGTAGAAGATGGTCTACTCACTTCTGGGGAATATGGCATCCATATTCATCTGGTATCTCTGAGGCCTGTCATTTCTCGGCCCGTCGCCAATCCATGTTATTAATTTGGCGTGGATAGTGCATATGACCCGAAAAGTAAGCTCTCCATCGCACCCAATGTCCGTATTTTTATGTATACATGTTGCACAAGCCTGCTCGCGTTCTCCGTTGCTGCGTTATTGCTTTACTCCCAATCCTTGTCTCCTACCAGATTCCCTCTCAGCGGCTCTTTCCGCCTTGATCCTCGCGATGCGTGTGTTCCACTCCAACCATATTCACTTATCCGACCCGGGATCTCAACATAAACTGGGTGATATCTCATTCTGCGGGGTCTTGCAAAGGGTTTACGAGTCACGATGCGACCCCCGTTTCTTTATTTCGGCGAATTCCCTTGTCATTCCACGGCTTGCTTTCCTTGTTGCATTCCCGGTGCGTCTTTCAACTGCGTACCTTGACCTGCCCCACGTGCTCGGTCCTTCCGCGCTCAGGCAAATATCTTGGCTCGACGCGCGCAGGTGGATTCTTTGTGAACTGTGGATTCTTGAGTAATTCTGGATTCTTGAGTTGGGCGCATTCTGTGGTGTCGACGGTGTCGGTGCTACTTCCCCACCGTGTATATGTGGCCAGGATTTGGCGGCTGTGCGGCCGAACGTGGTACTTTATCGGGACATGAGCTGAATTGGTCCACTCGACATATTGAGGTGAATTGAGGCTTGACTCCGGTGCTTTGGAACGAGCCAATTGTAAATGATGATGCGCAGCATGTCATCCGTCACTTGAATTTCTGACCGTAGAGCAATGCTCGACTCACTGTTTCAAAATCATCGGATGAGGTTCAACTGTGCCTGGCAGTGGTCATCTCCTAATAATCCAAAAATGATTCGTTCCAATGGACAATGGATTAAACCCGGAAAATTCAGGTTGAAAGCAATGCATATATGTGTTTCGTTCAAGGACACTCTAAAGTGGTTTTCTCTCAGATTTCTGTTCATGGAGCCCACCGGAAAATTGGAGGAGAAAGTGTGCGGCACTGCTGCGGTACTTCGCTGGTGTGCTTTAAGACCTGTGGGCTGGTTGGGTGCGTACTGAATATCAGGACGAGAGCTGATATATGTGCAGGTGTTCGACAGCACCGTCCTGAATTATGTAGGATGGCGGTCGAATAGCCAGGTCCAATACTCGGCTCGGACCTCACAGAATGCGTTCGATATGGACCCGGTAAGCGCTCTGGACACCTGCTGAACCGGATGGAGGGAGCGGTCGCAATTAGATCCATCTCTGAGGGTGAGTAGGACATCAATGACGATGTTTCGACCGAAGTGTGGATTGGAGCCTTATCCATAGACAGTCAGAACTTCTACAATAATTGCTCGATGCACAATTGAACTGGTGGCTTTGAGGGGTCCATCAGTCATTTGTCAAGAATTGAGCGACATAGGGATGACCTTCATGCAACGGTACTACACTATTTTTAACTTCACTAACAAGCGTTTCGGTGTCGTTAGCACAACTTTCCCAAATGCCACGACAAATTAGTTTACCGAACTTTAGTCTGTTTCCCCCCGATTGAGTCTTAAGCATGACATTAACTGGATAATGCATGAGGGGCTCAGGTTATAGTCAGAAACAGCGCGATTTACCCTCCATGAGCGGTCAGCGGTGTGTGTCCGTTTCGAACCGCTGGCACGGCGTACTGGAGGGAACAGATACAACTGACTTAGAGTTGAACATGGTCTAGAATTGCTTTGGCACACTATTAACCACAGGCCCTGACCCCCAACCCACATTAATGCATTCACAACCTGTATCATGGAATTCGTAGATTTTATGCGTCTATGAACGCAAGTGAACTCTGGAAATACGTGAGCACAAGGCAAATGCCGCTTAACTTTCGTCTTTCTCTAGTAAAAATTCTCATTGCTAAAGACGCACGCTGAGCAACTTGCAGCTCTCGATGATGAAGGCCGTTAAAATGGCAGAAACAAAACGCAGCCTGCGGAAACTCGTGAGGATTAGATCACAGAAGCATGAGACTTCGTACGAATATGAGGAGTCCTGCATGACCAGCGCTGTCGTACTTCTCGGCCTCCCAGCGTTTAACCTGGTTAGTTGTCAGCTTTGGGCGCGAGCACATGAGCAATAAAATACCGATCTCGCTCATGAGGCTTTCAAAATTGAATTGAAAACGATAGGATGAGCTCAAAATACGTGAAGGAAAGGAAAAACAAGCCAAGTGTGAAAGGCAACGTACCGGGATAACCTCCCTTCCAAAACATGTGCTGAGTTCTGGTTTCGAAATATGATTAACAAAATTCAGGAATGTACACGTGCCCTCAGGACGACAGCTAAAGCTGTTGGCACGCTAATAATCTGACAGCAGTCAGTCCGAATCCAATTGGCAAGGGAGGGGCGACTGCAGTCCATACCAGTGGCCATCTTGGCCAAGGATCTGATGATTTCAGCAAGTTATCGCAAGGAAACGTTTATGGTAAATACCTCGGGACTGGAAGGATTGTTTAGTCCAGTGTCCCAGAGCTGGTTGGAACTCGAGATTCGTGCCCAGGATTCCGGAAGCATCATGACCCTAGATATTGAGCAGTTTGGAGAAGCTGAGTCAGAATTAAAGTGGGGGCCTCCTTGATCCGCTACCACCATCATCTCCTACTTTCCCACGCTTGGCTTGCGCCAGGTGGAGGATATGAGAGATTGCTGGCGGCTGATGGTCTCGGAGTGGGTTTGCAGCCAGGTTTTATAGCCTAAGGTCACCCCCCACCTGAGTAGCCTACGAGCTACGCCGCTAAGAGCGGAAGGCGCCTCTGAGCGCACAAATAAAAATTGTTGTCGTAATTGCGTGTTTTTCCACCCAATAAGCTGAGAGTGGCCTCTCGAATATCTCGTCGCCCACTTCACGGGCCTCTGAAATACATTAACCTCTTCTCATTGTCTTTGAGTTGGTTTCGAGATACCGACCGGGAAGACGGACCGAATCTTGATATAGATCAGCCTGAGTGCTTCCTTTACGTTCGCCACCATCCACCCCGGCGATCCCTTCTTCGACCAATTCCTCCCCGACAGTCCTCTCCTAGTCCTCTGGATGGCTGCCACTGGCGTCGCCTTGGATGACGGCGTCAGCCTAGTTCTAGACCTTTCGATGGCGCTTCCGCCATGACTCTGTTGTCTGACTCACAGGATTCTTCTCGAATGTCTCACCCCTGAACTCTTGTTCTCTGTCTCTTAAATGCGCCTCTCTCAGCCTTCCTAACTTCCATCCCCACAATGGATATTACCCTTGATCCCACCGTCACCGACAACCCTGTCGATCCTGCACGCAATCTCAAAGACTTCCTCGTCGGTCCAAGTCTAACATCCTCCCCGTTCACGGCTGGACGCAGGCCTCAGTGCTCTTCAATCACCTTGAAGAGAACATAACTAAGGTCATGGACAAACCTAGTGCGCGACCGCCGTTAAACTCTTCACATGTTCTGACCACTCACAAACATCCAAGTGTCGTCGCTTGTCGCTGTGATCATCGGACGGGACCGCCCTTCCGATCGTGCTATGGCTGCCGATGCCATCGCTAACGCCATCGTCAACACGGGCTCGCCGTCCAGGATGAGATCACGGTTATTCCGGCAACGCCCAAGGACGGGGACCCGGATGCACCCATCCTCCCGCACACCAACCTGATCTTGTGCACTTCCTCGCAGCTGAAGGACAAGATTATTGCTGATCCCAACAAGGTCAAGTCATGCATAGCTTCCCTTCGTTTCTGACCTTTCTGCAGGCTATCATTCACACGAACGCAATGACGAAAGTGATGGGCTGACTTTCTACCTCTTGCCGGCGTTCCCTGAACCTAGTTGGTTCATTGGTGCGTCGTTGATCTTAATATAACAAGCCCCATGGCCAATTCCTCACAGGAACTTTCGTCGGTCTTCCAGACCGTCTCACGCGCACCGAGTTCATCTCCGCCCTTTTCGATAAACTCGTCGCCGACTGCGAAGTCCTCAAACTTATCCAGGAACACCACGACCGGGTCCCTGATGCGCACGATATCCCCTTTGTCGTCCGTGTCCTTCTCGAATATGCAGAGGTGAAACCCTGCCAGGTGCGTAACAGCTACTTGGTTCCATTTGCTCTGATACAATGTTGGGGCCAGGTCTGGATGCCTGGTCGTCGCGGCTCGGGTGGTCAGCGCCAGAATGCTGTTCGTCTCTACATGCCGCCCCCTTCTTTCGAAGAAGACCCTATCAAGACCTGGAAGGCGCACCTCACCTCCCCGTCCTTCACTTTCGTCGTCGACTGTCGCGGCCGCGCAACCCCCTTCAAACCCGAGGCTGTGCGCGCTGGTAGAACCCGCCCGATGGAGTGTACGGAGTGCCTCGGCCTGGACCACTACAAAGACGAGTGCCCCATCATCACCTCCGCTGAGTTCCGTGCCGTTCACCTAAACCAGGCCGAAATCGATGCCGCCCACGTCGGCACTTCACTCAGTACTATCCGGGACAGGGATGAAGTAGACTCGGATGGCTTCAGGAAGGTTACGCGCCGCCCCTTCAATCCCCGTTTTGTTTCTGGTGGCCAAAAGAGACGTGAATTTGGGGGGCGCCCTCGCCGCTAAAGTGCTTCCGTTATTTTTTATTTTGCATAGCTAACAACGTGTATGATATGAGAAGTCCCTCTACCGAATGTACGATACAAGAAGTCTATCCCAAAAATGTACAATACTTATGTGAATTTAACCAATGTGCTCTTGTTGAAGTTGACGTTGGAACGAGTTGTATATTCTTAAGTGAGACGGCTACATTCGATAGCTTTTGATTTCTGTTAGATATATATATTCCATAACTGATGTCCAGCATGCGGCATTGGAGTACACCGTATCACAGCCGAGCTTGAATTTTCTTATCGAAGCTGCTGCCAAACAGCTTGCAACTATGACGTGAAAGCTGTTGCGCAAAAGATCTTTAGCAACTTTGCATCATCGATGCGACAACACGGCATCTCCGCCTACGCGGAATGCCAATTTCCCCGTGTATACAATTATCTAGCGAGACTGTCCCTGATTCTGATGCGCCAACAAAACACTCAATTGAATGATACACATCGTATCCTCGGGCGCATCCAATAGATTCTCGTGGTTAACGTCGCAACACTGGGAACTCTCTATTGAGGAAGTACAACACAAGACGCTGAGACTTGTACCTCTTCCTACCCCCCACTCTGAATGGCTGTTATGTGTCTCAGAAATCTACAACACAGTCGCCCGTACCATCAAGCGGGATTTTCTTGATGGTTCCTGCCGACGGGGAGCAAATTATTGGTAGCGACTTCCCGCCCAATAAAATTTCTTGCCCTAAATTTCTCGGCATTCGAAAAATCTGCCGCTCCAAATTTTCTGAGACTTGCTACTACAACAAGAGGCCTGGAACACTTAAAAGGCGTAGTTATAGGAAGTGCGCTCACCAATATGTCCGACCCTGAAAAATCCCCCACTATCCCTGACCCGCCGTCGGTCCCCTCTGCCGTCGGAAATCTCTCTGCGCCCGAAAACATCTCCATCGACACTTCGGCTCCGATAATGACTCCGAAAGCACTGGCAGCTTGCCGGATCTTGAACCGGTGACTGACTCTGACCACAGTGCAAGCGCGGGTGGCCATGTCAATGCGGACGGAGCAAAAATGCACCACCCTACCCCCATCGTCGCCATTGACCCTCGTTCAGTCAACAGCAACGCCCAGACGTTGGAAATCAATGTATGTCGCACATTGGTCCTGCGTTGTACTAGAAATCACCTCACTTCGCGAAACAGCATCGGCAAATCCTCCATAACGGCCCCTCTGCTTTCGGGAACCACGCCATGGGTCCGTCCTCCCCTAACTGGCGGGACCGGGTTATCTTGCACAGCGTGCCTTCCGCGATGCCTTCGCAGACCGCGTCAACCACCCGGGCTTTGTTCAGGTACACCACAGTCCACCTTGTTAAATCCTAAATTAATTTATTCAGGGCGGCCCTGCTGGAAACTACTTCCGCCGCGGAGGCGCCCCTTACCAGGTCCAAGCCGGGCGTGGCCTAAATGCGGAGCTCATCAACGACCTCATCTGGCGTCTGCAACGTGTCGAACACGCGCTCCGCGGCCTCGCAGAGCAGCACTACTGGGCCCCTCATCCCTTCTGATCACTTTACTCTACGAAATTGGGTCTCCTTTCGTTCATCATGATATCTCTCCTTCTTTATATTACTCTGAGTGTGTGTATGTCTGATTATAGTACCCATCCGATCCCGCGACTATCCGCTTCCCCTCGCCCTGTACAAGAATTCGCCTCATATAATGGCGAGAAATTTGTATTTATATATGCTTAGCACAAATGAATGGTGTTTTCATTCCCAATGTCCCACTAAATTTATGATTCCCTTAAGACGGCGGTCTTTAATCGCAAAAATGCTTTATGTCAGTACAACCAATCTATTACCAGAGTAGCACCGAAGACCCTCCTGGTTCACAGGAGGGTTCCGGGGATCTGGTGCATCCCTCTCGCATGTGCCTGCCGGCTGCGAGTTCAGAAGGCGAAACCAGCAGGAGTTGGGGTGACCAGGGGCCTAGCCCTGACTATTCAATGCGCGACCCCTCTGCTGTTCTCAATATATTATCCTCCGAAAGTCCGCCTGCACTTGTCGCAGCGACTATGGAGGCGGAAGATTTGGAGGGTTTGACACGAAATTATGTTGTGAACGGCACAAAAAGAAAATTAGACTGGCTCACAGATGATGTAGCAGTTGACAAAATTCCCCGCTTGACGGAATCGACGGCCACTGAGGCTGCTGATGGACAGTCTGATTTTCCTGGTGATTCTGGCTCAGACGAGCCTAACACTTACACCTCCCAATCAGAGGAACAGGACTGGGAGGCTACCAACACAGATATTCGAAAGCGGAATATCCAACTCAACCCACCATCCACTGCCAAATCAACTCGCTCGACCTTGAACATCGGATCCCTGAACATTGCAGGCCGAGAGACCACAGCATCGATGAATCGGAGGGACCATAAGTTCAAATTTATAAAACAAATGGTTGACGAGGAACGGCTAGGCATCCTGGCCATGCAAGAGACACATCTGGACGACGCTGGAGCTGCAGATTTCGACAGAATATACCAGAGCTGGTTCAAAACCGCTCACTCGGCCCATCCATTAGCTCCGACATCAACAGCTGGCGTAGCTTTCCTTATGAACAAAAAATTTGTTGATGTTGAAAATGTCCGAGTTTTTGATCTAATACCTGGCCGCGCACTGATGATTAATGTCCCTTGGCACAAGGCCCGAACACTTACCATTCTGAATATTTACGCACCTAACACACCACAAGAAAGAGACGAAATGTGGACTCAGCTGTGGACAAAATGGAAAGTTAACAAACATCTACCACTCCCGACCGTTGTCCTGGGGGATTGGAACTTTGTAGAAGACACTCGAGATCGTTTGTCTGGTAAAATCACTCCGGTCCCTGCTAGTTTTAACCGGCTCAAATCTCTCTTTCAGATTGAAGATGGATGGAGAAATACATTTCCCGATGAACGACAGTATAGTTGTGTCCAACGACGTACCAATCCTATGACCGGATTAGAGACAGTCTCACGGTCGAGATTAGACAGGATCTACGTTCATCACAGTTATTTCGACATGTGTCGAGCCTGGAGCATTAACCAAACAGCCGTAAGACTGACCACTATCTCATTGCGATGCAAATTGTGTGTCGTGCGGACCAGAAACCCGGTCGCGGTCGCTTCAGCCTCCCACTCTATTTGCTGAAAACTCGAAAATTCACCAAGGAGATCCGGCGCCTTGGTACAATCCTGAAGTCAAGATGCGAGGAATTGGATCACGCGCCACGCAAGGATGACCATAATATCCAAACACTATGGGCCCAGTTCAAAAAGGACACCATCGACCATGCTAAAAAATGCTCACTATTAATTGAAAGTGAAGACACGAAAACGCTACGAACCTGGAAAGCGCAGTTACACCTTGTGATACATGACTTAGAGATGCCCCCTGATGACCGCAGCCTCACGGCATACCTCCTTGAGAAAAAAATTAATGATACTCTCCGGGAGCGTGCACAAAAGAAAAAAGATTTGTCGCAGACCCGATACGACGTTGAGGGTGAAACACTTCACAGTCGCTTCTGGACGCGTTCTGCCGTGGGATACCATATGAAAGAGACAATCCATGAATTTGTAAGAGACGACTCACCCACTGGACCACGGCAATATGAATCTCGCCCTGGTCCCATGGCCGAAATGGGCCGTGCCTACCATGACAGCATACAGCACAAGGATAAACCAGACGCTTATGCGAAGATGCTGGCCACAGAAATTGTTTTAGACCAGTGTGACGCGCACCTGAGAAAGGATCAACATGATTCGATGAACAACGCGCTCCTTGCCTCCGAACTGAAGACTGCTCTAAAAATGTCAAAAAATGGTTCGGCTCCGGGGTTAGATGGACTTCCGTATGAATTTTACAAATGGCTAGAAATTGAATCCAGAGCTGACCAAGATAATAATTTAGACATCCTAAAAATCCTCGAAACCCTTTTTGCAGACATCGAGGAACACGGAATAGTCGCCGGCACGGACTTCCACATAGGGTGGATGTGTCCGATCCATAAGAAGGGTGATCGCGCGAAAATTGCGAATTATCGACCTATCACTCTTCTGAATGTAGATTATAAATTATTGACAAAAACCTACTCACTGCGACTAGCTGACGTTGCCCCGGAAGTTATTCATCGTGACCAAGCTGGCTTCATGAAAGGCCGTAAGATTGAAGACCAGGTTAAACAACTGAAACACCTACTTAACTACGCGGATGCCGTCGAAGAGAACGGAATAGTGGTGGCTCTAGATCAGGAAAAAGCGTATGATAAAGTGGACCATGAATACTTACTAGCTGTTATGGAACGAATGCGTTTCCCGGACAAATTCCGTAGTTTGGTGAAAATCCTGTACACGGATGCTAAAACACGAGTGATGGTCAACGGCGAAATGAGTGAACCTTTTGTGGTAACGCGTGGAGTCCGCCAAGGCGACCCTTTGTCTTGCCTGCTGTTTAACCTAGCTATTGAACCTCTTGCTTGTTTATTGCGGATAGAGTGTAGCACGAGTAGCGAGTATCACGAATATTCGTGCCAAGCCATTCGCGAATTGCGAATATTCGTATTCGTGAGTTGCTGTGGCTGTGCTACTCGTGCGAATGCGAGTATCAGTTTCTGTGAAAGTTAATATTCGCGAATATTCGTCGGGTAATCCTAGGTTATTTGATGTGGAAGAGAACAACCTCAGATCAGAGAGAACCAACTGTATTTTGGCAGATTTAATGTCCATCTGTCAATCTGTCAAAATCGGAAGTATATGATGCTTAATCTGGAAGTAACGGATCGTGAGGTGAGCTTCTGTCTTTCCATGCTACAGCTGGCCTCATTGCAGTTGACGAGTTTGAAAGCCAGCTTGATGAGGGTTGGACACACAAAAAGAAGCGGAGAGTACCAAATGCAGCTGAGGCACAGGGATCATCTAAGGTTATTGTTGTTGAAGACACCAGCTTGTAGTTCAGTAGCTGAAATTGAACTTTATATGTATGCTATTCGTGAATAACTCGCAACTAATGAATATTCAAACTCGTTGAATGTAAATAGTTGCCACTCACGAGTATTCGCGAATATCGCTGACTAAGCAACGAATATTCGTGATCAATATTCGTACGAATGCGAGTATCAATCTCCAGGTGTCGGCGAATATTCATATTCGCGAATATATACTCGTGCTATTCCCTAATTGCGGAAATCTGAGCTCAAGGGTGTTAGCGTGCCAGGGACAAACCGCAAACTACTCATATCTCTCTTTGCTGATGATACAACCATTTATTTATCCAACACAGACTCGTGGACAACACTCTGGAGCATTTTGGATCTATGGTGCACGGCATCAACAGCGAAATTTAATATGCGCAAGACCGTTATATTACCTTTCGGTTCACCAAAATACAGAAAACAAGTTATCTTGGATCGACAGATGAGCACCACATCACCAAAGATTCGGAGTGATCTGACAATCGTTCCAGACAAGCAGACGTGCCGTTTTCTGGGAGCCTGGATCGGAAACAATGTTCCCTACCAGACACCATGGCCAGAGATTATTGAAAAGATCTCAAGAGATTTAACCCGCTGGAATAACAAAAAACCCACGTTGGAGGGTCGTCGACATGTAATAAACATGATAATCGGCGGTAAAACACAATACCTGACCCGCGTACAAGGCATGCCTAAAGAGATTGAGGAAAAACTGGTCAGAATGCGTGACGAGTTTCTCTGGGAGGGTAAAAAGCCCCGCGTAGCCCATCGGACTATGGGCCTTCCTATCGATGATGGTGGGAAACAGATTTTAGACATTCAATCGAGGAATGAGGCAATTGACCTATGGAATTTGAAAGAATTCCTGAAACAGGGTGACGACAGAGCTAACTGGCCATTCTTCGTAGAGTATACCATTTCTAATCGCTGGAATGCGCAATCCCTCGGAAATCAGGGGTTGATGTATAGTCCTTTCCTACAGCATATTCATATCCCACAGTGGAGAAATAACCCGTTAGCATATGACATCCGACGCATGATCAAAGCTGCAAATAAGTACCGCTTGGAGTTCACGGCACTGTCAATTTCAAAGGATATTCAGTTACAAATGCCTGTATGGAACCATATAGCGCTCATTGGCCCCAAATTTGAGAAAATTCAGAGAAAAGAAGCAGTAAAGTGCCTACGACACAACCACAATACGCGAATTGTGGCCGACATCCTAAAAATTGCAGAACGCAAGACCACAGTCATAAGGCAGCCACACTCAATCAACCCCTCCGGAATTGGCCGCAAGAACTGTGGGTGCCCGCTATGTCGTCGGGATCGGCTTGAATTCGGGTGCAGCAATCCAGGACAATGTGTCGAAGTTGCAAAAGCACTCCTTGACTGCATCTATCCCAAATGGAGTCCCTTGATAGCCAACAACGACCTCTGTGACAATCTCAAGCTTTCTGAGATCGAAGAATCCAGTAACAGCCATGGCCGTGAGGACGAAGACGCGCTATTGACATTTGATCCGGACTTTCGCTTGTCCGATCTTTCACGTGGTTTCCGAATTTTCGCCCTTGAGGACCACACCACTGAGCTGCCAACCAAACGTTACAACATGCCAAACCCTAATTCTATCGCCCTTGATGTGTACCTCCACGCAAAGATTTTCCATCCGCGTGAGGAGCACGCACAAATGCATACTATGTTGTTGGTACAGGCTAAGCCTACGGCGAATGCCCACTCCGAGGTCAACATGAGGGAATCACTAATTGTCTCCTTTCCTGACACAAAAGTAGACCCATCATTCAACACAGCAATCTTAGCAGGTCTGTTGCATGCCCTACGAGAACTTCCACAAGATACAACGCTCACGGTCCATTGTTGCTCAAACTTCCTGGGTAAAGTTCTTGTAACGGATCGCACAAACTACGAAAATAATCTCCTTGGGCCCCACTACCAACTAATTAAATGTGTAGTATCTGCCCTGCAAGAGAGATCTGGAAAAGTATACTTCAAGAAAGTAGACACCAACCCAGCAGTAGGCCTACAAAATCTGAACCCCACCCCAACCACTGTGGATACACAGTCTGACATCATGTTCTGCACCCCGGGAATCCTGCTAATGGAGGGAAGTCAGCGCTCGTTCACGAAAATCATCAAATCCATGAGGGAGAAACCAACTCGGAAATCTACAACGATCAATCTGGATCGTATCCGATGCTGCATCGAGGAGGCATTCCAATATCGACCAAATGATAGTGCAATCTGGACATCAATTAGATCCAACAATATCCACCGTCTTACTCGGAATTTCTTATGGAAATGCATGCATGATATCTTTCACGTCGGCCGCTACTGGGAACATGTACCTAACCTAGAAATCCTCGGTCAATGCCAAACTTGTGGAGCGCCAGAATCACTAGAACACATCATGCTGGAATGCGATGCTTCCGGTCAACGTCAAGTGTGGCAACAGACTGAGTTATTTTGGAGACTCAGATATCCGAGATGGCCCAAGCTAAATTGGGGGTTACTCTTGGGTTGTGGACTTGCACGATTCACTTCCTCCAGGAGGAAGATAATACCAGCCCAGAATCGATTTTTTGCAATAATTGTTTCAACATCAATGAGTCTAATCTGGAATCTGAGAAATGAGAGAGTATTCGAAACTCATACACAAGCATCAGCAAATGAAATACATAATCACTGGGTGTCACTGATGAACACCGCCCTACAGCGAGATCGATTACTCTCAAATCGAACTCGATTTGGTTCTCTCGCAATAAAAAAGCAACTGGTGCTTGATACCTGGAGTGGGACACTCCTTGATGAAGATTCCCTGCCGGATGACTGGACTAGATCCGAGGAGGTTTTAGTGGGTATACGGCCCATCACTCGAAAAAACGGAGTTGGTTAGAATTACGGCCAGAGCCCCACACGAAGGCTTGAAACCTGTGCGTAACGGCATTTCCTCCTGGACACTTCCCCGGCTATATTGGATAAAACCCAATTGAAACAGCGGATACGCTCGGAATGCTTTGCAGACTGAGTTGTGTTACTTTAAACGCTCCAAAAAAAAAAAAAAAAAAAAAAAGAGTCAGAATTAAAGTTGTTTAAGTATCTTGAGAACTCTTGCAGCCCAGATCTTGAGGATTTGGTGTCAGTCAGGCTTGAGCTTGATGAGCCATTGATGCCGTCTTGTGTCGTCTTGGGTCTTGAAAGTGTTTAGGGATTGAGGGATTGATCCAGGTAACCACCAGTGTTGAGAGGCATGAGATATAGGTTGCGGGAGGACAGACATGGTGGGGGAAGGGCTGAAAGAAGGCTTTCCGACGGCCATCCCTTATCAACGGGTTTTGAGCGCGAGAGAAAAGGCTGTGTCATTGCTCGGAATGGAGCGGCACGGAGCTACACAGAGAAAAATAGTGTTTGGAGTACCATTTTGAAAGAGAGTGGGAAAGAGAAGCATACAAACATGTACACATAAAATCAGCGCATCTGCTTAAAATACGAGTAATCAGCAATCCAACAAACATGTTTTAGGACAGCAGAAGAATCCATTTTTGCATTAATCAGCAGTAGTCTCTTTCACAGTTCCATATTGATTGATTTCATCCAACATCTCAAGAAATGTTCAAAGAATTCAGCCCAAAATTGTATCGATGCTGGTCTAGTCCCCTTGGTCTCATCAGTTGAGTATTCCCACCTGATGTAAAGGATCTCTGTAAAAAAAAAACTTCCAAGTACTTGCAGGTACTCATGAACACTCACGAGTTTTCTAAAACTCACAAGTACCTGTATATATTGAACCTGCAGGTGCGAGTCATCTATGGAGAAAAACTCACACAGATCTGAGTTTGGCTTTTTTTTTTTCCGTTGCGGGTACTCACAGCCACGGGTGCGGATCACTCGCGGGTGCACTCGTGCTATGCCTTAGTCTACTGATGCTTGCTCCTCCGGGCCACCTGTACGATATCATTGTGACGAGAGTTATCTACTACAGCAAATTTATCAAAGCTCTGGAAAATGTGTCAGATCCAATGAAATACATGACCAAGATCCGAGAACGGGAGGGGGGAGTTGCAGTTAGAATGTACGCAAGAGCGAGCAGGCCAGCTGGGGGACTATGTTGAACAAGTCCTTTCAATGCACAGACATCTTTCACAGAGCCCTGTACTGCAGACATCACAAGACGCTGAGTCGTGGGCAGGTCAAATTGAGAGCATTGTCAATGACACAATGAAAAGTATATACCCAATAAGCGAGAGCACGATCGCGCAGAAAGAAAGCCTCATTCAACAGGTTGTCGGCGGCAAACCACCAAACCCCGCCAGAGATACATAAATACTAGAAAGATAAACATGCATAGAACCCTACATAGCAGAAATCATGATTCCCTCCAGCAAATTCTGCTCAGCACCCTCGCCCTCCCCGATGTTGGCCTTCTGAACCCCTATTGAGGACTCTGCGGCAATTGTTTCCGGGCGCTGTAGTGCCGAAAGGTGTGCCAGAACCTGCTGATTGTGCTGAATCGCCACAAGTCTGGCATCAATCTGTGCAATATCTTTGGCTTGGGACGACCTTTCGAAAAGCGGACGAGCTGTTGTCCAAAGGTCTACAGCCTGTGAGAGATCACCCGTGTTGCGAGCGAGATCCCCGAGACGCAGTAGGCATTGAGCTCTACTCCGATGAATATCCATACAATTGAATCACTCCAAAGTCACAGTGAAGAGGCTGTGTGCGGTATCGTCGTCTCCCTGAGAAATGAATACATCTCCGAGGAAAAGAAGTGCTTTATGAAGTGCGAGTTTATCTTTCGATTGTTGTGCAAATGCCAAATAAACTGCGGGCCAGGTGGATGTGGGCTCTTCAGCATGCCAGCAGCCTCGGTCAGCAACTCTCTCTAGAAAGACTGACACTATATCAGGTTGTGTTCCCTACATTGAATTGAGACAGTCCTGAAACAGATGCTCAGCTGAGAGGATATCACCCTCTCTAAGTTTGAGGTCTGCCAAAATGATCTCACACCACCGAACTCCATAAATATATTTCGTGTGGCAGAGGATCATTTTTGCCTCATCCAACTTCTGTTGCACATCCCCGGCGTCTGTACCAGCCATCACATCAATTTGAGCAATACAGACCAGCACCCTGGCGCGGTTAATGGGGGCTTGACTAGCATCCTGCAGGTTTTGAGTATGGATGCTTCTGGCCTCAGTATATTCTGACTTTAACCGATGGACCTCTCCCTGATATCCATTGACAAGATTTTCCAGCATTCCTCCCACATATCCACAGATGTCAAGAATCTCTTGTGCTCTGCAGAGGTGTATAATGCTGCTTTGGTAGTCACCCAGCCGGCATGTGCATTGAGCTAAGACCCACAGTAAATGTGCCTCCTGGTACAGATTTCCTGTCAAATTGGCCAGCCTCCTTCCCTCACGCACATTTATCTGGGCAGCACTGTGATCCCCTGTCCCCAAATTGATGAGAGCAATGGACGTCAATGTGCTACACTGAGTGACAGTATCTCCGCAAGATCTTGACAGTTTGAGCGCCTTTTCAAATAATTGGCGACCCATGTTTTGATTGCTGCGAAAAAAGAAGTGATGAATTCCAGCGGCCAGGTAAAATTTGCCTAGAGTCAAAAAAAAAAAAGGTCGATAGAAGGACCATGATAAATCAGCATTACACTCACATTCCAACCAAGGATCATCGAAGTGATTACAATGAGAGATGCCTTGCGAGATCAAGAGTTCTGGACTCAACATTTCATTATGTGTCTCTGACACAAGAAATTCTGCAATGAACTGTACATCCAGCCTGTGGTCTCCAAGCTGGGCCAGAACAGCAGGAATCTGTCCCATTAATGTGGTACCGCTCCGCCCAGTAACTCGGTGGAAGTAGTTTAAATTTATAACACAACGTATACTGTTTGCAACATCGGACTTATCTGCCTGCAACCCTGGGTACAGGACCTGGTGCAGATTTCCAAGATTCAATGTTATTTGAATAATAACATCTTTGAGCTGGGCTCCACTGTATTTCTTGTATATATTCAACAGTGAATGGAAATGCTTCCTGAGTTGGTCCATGAGGAGTTGGGAAGGAGGACAGAATCTCTGGATGTGCTCTCTGATCGGCACAAGTGATCTAAGTCGCCTCTGTTTGTCAATATATGCCAAGGAAGTATAAATCAGCGTCGCCTTGCAAGACCGAATTGTCTGGATAGGAAGGTTGCTTTGGAGAAGTTCAACATCCGAAAGGCCATCTGGAAGAATTGAGAGCAGGCTCAACAACTCCTTGGCACCGGATGTAATTCGAGGGCTTGAAAGAGAGAGTCGGATAAGATGCATCCAAATTGGACTTTCTATCATGCCCAGCAGAGAGGAGAGAAGTTTTCTCTGTATCCCATCGAGCCAAGACATTTGGGCAGCCTTCATAGTACACCAGATGAGAAATGAGATCTACAGCTAGAGGCATATTATCTGTGAATAAAAGAATTCGTTTCATGTCTTCGTTATCGGCGGAACCGTCGGTGATATCGATGAAAGTCTGTCGGGCAGCATCATCCGACAAGGGCTGCAGAGGCGGTAAGAATGGATGGGTCCACGCGACTTTGGCCGGTCTTTCAGCGCCTCGCATTGTGATCGTTCTGGATGTGAGCAACTGCAAAAATGAAAGACGATTTGAGACTGACCATTAATGCAAGATCTGGGATATCAGTTAGGAGGCCTAGGAACTCTTCAATTCCTCCACGGGTGTGTATTGGCTCCCATGGAGTTTCGAGATTGTCTAGAATCAGGAGAAAGGGTGGCTTCTTGGAAAAATATTGGACAACAGTCGTTGTAAGGTCTTGTCCCGGATTTAATCCCACGTGCAAACCAATCAGTGCTGCCAATTCAACACTGTTGGTCGCAGATTCTGAACTGACAAAGAATCTGTCTTCGAATCGCGAGGAAAGATCGGGGTGGTGCAGAGCAGCTCTTGCGAGGGATGTTTTACCCATTCCGCCTCCACCAAGAATGGCCACTCTTGGCGAATGCTGGATGAGAGTTTCGATAATGTCCTTGAGTTCGGACTCCCGACCATGAAATATCTTGGGCCTCGAGGGCAACATCGAGAATGAATTTGAGCTTGGCACAAAAAAGCATAAGCACAGGTCGCTAATAGGAGGCTGAAATTCTCACCTATTTTGGGAGTGATTGGATCCTTGATATACCTGGTCCAGAAATTATAAGAGCTGTTGAGGAACATACGGGGTACATACTGATGAGATCTGTCTGATAGGGTACCATCTGAGAGAGTTTCAATCAACTCGAGGAGTTCATTGTGCATATTTTCTGTTTTTTGCTTCATTTCACCAACGCTGCTGAAGGTCACGGTTGCAATGTCAGTCTAAATCCCGTCAGTATTCGGATTGTGCCCAAT
>JARJLF010001932.1:0-55656 GCA_029378395.1 Mycena leptocephala
GTTGCCCCTCGCTTTCCGTGGTTGGATGAGCCCATTGCTCGTCAAGTACTAAAGGAAGCTTTCGGGACCTACGACGAAATATTCACAACAGATAACCCCGAGTCACCACCTATTCGCACTCGCATGCGTGCAATACTGGAAGGGCTGGACACATGGCACCCCGCGGGAGATCCTCTACATGGACAAATTTCCATTTCCTCTCCTGGGGAGTCTCCAGAAACGAGCCAGGCCGCCGATTCTCACGATTGAGCCGGGCGTCGGGATGAGATGGAATGCTGTCAAATCCAATGCTTTCGTACTGGAATACTGCCTAAGAGTTCACTACGACCGCAAACACGGGTTATAAGACTTCATTTATCTGCTCCAAGGGTTCGACAAAATATCCACTTAGGCCGTATTCTTTCGAAAAGTGGGTGGGCAATTGTGTGGGGGTGTGAATTGCCCGGGGTTTAGTAACAAGGGGCGCATGACAGGTCGGCCCCGCGGGCCGACCTCGCCCTCCTTGTCTTTCGCGTCGCGACCGCGCTTTGTTGGCGTTTTGACCTTTCCACATATAAATACCTGCGAGCCGCCGTTGTGATGCTTTGGCGTCTCACACTGCGCTCGTAGTTTTCGATATTTTCTTAGATTGTTCCCGTACGAAATAATCTATCCCTGCGGCCCACTGGGCCGCAGATTTGCAACTCTCTTTGTTCTCGCTGAATCTCACTGGGCCACTACTGAATTGTCTGCGAAACCCACCACACTGGGCCCCACTTCGCGCGCCTTACCTGCTCCTCTAGCACATCCGAATACGACTCGTGCCGGCAGCCATGAGCCACTCGAACTCTAATCTCGCCTTCGTCGCCCGCGCGTTGGTATGCGGTGAGGCACCTCCAGGCGCGCTGTCGTCCTGGTCTTCCAGAAGCGCACTAATAAAGTATTTACTGCATTTGGTCCCCAAATGCACTGAGAATATAAGTAGACCAAATGTCTTGAAGTAGACCGCATCAACGTCCGTGGGTGGGGCTTTGGGGGCAAGAAAAGCCATATGGCCCTCAACAAATAAGAGCTGTGAGATGCTGCTACTGTTCTGTACCACAGCCACGCCTTCATTGATGACTGCAAAATTGCCCCAGAACCACTCAGGGGATAAGGCCGATAGGATCTCTACCTAGGACCATTCCCCTGCCAGCTCACCCTTCATTACGGGAAATTCGTGTTCCCTGCCAAAACACAGCCACATCTGTTCCCGCAACGCTGCGGGAACGGAATTAATTTCCAACCCTCCCATCCATGGCACCTCTCCGAATCCACCTGGCCTACTTAGCCTGTCCACCTAACCTGCCTTCGCTCCCGCCCGCTCCTGCCCCCCTACGCGCCCAAACCTCTTGCCCAACCCCACGCGACGCGTTTGTTTGCGCACGTGTGGTGCCGCCCTCTCGCTTGCCGACGCCACGTCACACGACGACCACGCCCACTCGCCACGACCAGCACGCCTCGTTCCCCGCCCTACTACCCCTGCCGCCGCCCACCCCACGCTACGCCACCGCCGCCCTTACGCTACTCTGCCGCTACACCATGCCGACGCCCGTCCTACGCCACGCCGACGCTGTTCTCACCGATGCCGCCGTGCCCATCCGACACCATCTGTCGATGCCGACATCCGCGTGAGCCATGAACCTACCCTCGCCCTCTTGCTCGGCCCCACCCCTCCCCGCTCACGTTTCCCCCCAAACCTCATGTATCCGCCATATTCTCAATTCCACCCCAAAGACTCAAGTCCCAATGGCGTCTTTCAGAACGCGTACAACGAATGCAGCGTGTATACGACGAAATTGCCAGGTTTTGTGTTGGGAAGGTGGTCTCAAATTCCTCGCCACTCCGCCCTCTCCTTCTCTCCTTTATCTCGCATCCTAATTAACCATTCTACTTTCATAGTCTCCCCACCGCACATTGCCGTGTCCATGATATCGTCCCGCGTGGCACGCCCTCCTAGCGCCGGCGGTTACATTGTATGGCCGTCTCCCTGCAGTATGCGCGTCAAACGGACTTCCGCCCGCCGTCCTTTCACCGTACCCCATCGTGCGACGTCGCGACAAAGTTTGGCCGCCTCACTGTTATCGTCCCCGCGCTCGCGCACTCTCACCATCGCCCCCACCGACGGCGTCCTGGACGTCGCGCGCCGTGGTCAAACGGTGCGTAATATCACCTCGCTCCCTTTCTTTCTTTGCTCACACTTCTCCCAGATCCTCTGCGTGCTGTCCCATCCATGCGATTCCCCGGATCCGCCTGCGCGCCGGCCTCCACGCATTCTCGCCGACGATGAAACGGGTAGCTATGACGCCGATAGCCGCGCGCCCGACCTGCTACGCCACTGGGACGACGTCCAAGTCGGCCACACCCACATGTTACAGCATTCCCCACCCCGGACTACGCCCACCCGCTCCGTTGATCGCGTGTACAGCGGCGACTTCACCGTCTCTCGCCGCCCACGTCACCTCCTTCGCCTCCTTCCACACCTCGACCTTCTTTACTCAACGGCTATCCATGCCGCGCTCACCCGTCCGCATGACCTCCCGCATGCGCAGCACCCGCCGCGGCCGTTCCCCATCCCGCACGACCCATTCTCCGTCTTCTCCTGCGCCCCGAGCGACCGCCGCGCAATACCGTGTCGCTCGAAGCCTCCGCCTGCCGCATACCACCAACACAACGTGTGTCCCCAGCGACCTGCACCACGGCGGCGGGGGCGTGCCCTCATCTCACTCGACTACCTCCGGCTCGCCCAGTACCCGCGTAGCCGTTTTCTCTCGCCCACGCCGCGTTCCTCTCCTCCTCGACACCTAGCCCCAGCTCGCCTCGATGGGGTCCGAAAGACGCAGGGGAGCGCAGGAGTGCGTCTTTTCCCCTGTGCTCTCGACCTACGCCTCCAGTCGCGCACCGCTCCCCTACAGATTCCACTAGCGGCTTGTCCCCGACGTCCTCCCTCGTCCCGAGCGATCACGTGCATCCCTCTTCAAATTTCGATGCGTTTCCTTACTTACCTACCTTCCTTTATTTACCTTTACCTCCGACTGAATCTCTCCCTATGCATTCAAATACTAAGTGTATGTACATTACAGCTAATCTCATGTTCCAATTGGTCCGCCCATACCTTCAATGAACGAACGTTAGTACTCTGAGTGGAAATTCAAGAGGAAGAAAGAAAAAAAGATTGGCGGGCTGACGCCGAATATGCTAGTATGATTCGAAGTACGTTCGGTTTATCGGCTTGAATGAACGTCAACTCACTTGTATTAGATCTACATGTTCTCAACTTGAGTTGGCCTGCAAAAGGTTCGTATCGACTACATTACTGGCTTTCTTGCCATGCTGACTCGAAGTGCTCAGATATCGCATCCGCGCCTTCAGACTTCAAGTATTGAACGCCGGAACTATGATAGTATAGACGATGGTGCGTCCCTTATTATTTCTATCCATTCATCTTTACTGACTTAAATCTCAGAGCCCGTTACTATCCTCGATGATCCCTGAAGTCTTTGGATCCTTTTTCACACGCGGTTTATCCGGACTAACCTTTGACCCTCTAGATCCGTTATAATTCCTTCCTTTAGCCCGGATTCGGATGCCTCCGAAGGCCGTTACTACGAATGTACATTTGGGGGTACGTCTCCGCCGATTTCATTCAACATTTCATTGACTGATTTTACTCATGTAGATGCTGGCCTTGAAACCCGAATGCTACGACCCCGTTACCATGCGAGTATACCCACTGGGTACGTCCTTTTTCAATCCCGATCGCATTCACCTTGGCCGGCTCAATCCGTCCTCTGTCAGACTATGCTTTAGAAGGCCGAAACCATGCCCGTTCGGTTTGAATCAGCCCACTTGTATCAGATTCTACCAGGTTGAGTTCAAGTCTTGACTTGTCCTCGAAGTATAGGTGCGTTACCTTACCTTTCATCTCTTGGCATCCTTTCATTTACCGAATCAACTCACAGTGAGATACCATGCTATTGGCTGGCTCAAGTACATGAGGGAGTCGCGGGGACTTCCTTCCACAATTTCACTCCAAATGTAACAGTTGACTTTGACCGCCGATCGTCGATCGCTACCTCAACCCCTGTTCTCCAACCACGCATCTGCAAAAATCGAGTATCATTGGTTCTTTAACGAAATCCTCGGCGATTCTTTGTACGTGTTTATCTCTTGCTCTATTTATTCAATTCCTTTGATCTTTCTCTCTTCACCTTCCCCATTTATGTCCTTTGAATCCGCTAATTTTCACTCGAACGTCTCATGTGGCTCAACAGGTGACTGATGCATTGCTCTTTCTCGACAGGGCGCAGTTCGTCGCAGTTTCTGCCGCCTACGGCGCAGCGCAATTCTATTGGCATCATGCCTGGCCACGTAGACCGTGCTAAAGATTCTCAAGGTATAAAGGGGCCACATTTCCGTGCGTTCAGACAGGCAATCCTTCGTTGCTTCTCTCGTTCTTAAATTTACTGGCATTGCAACATTTTTCTTTGGCAACATTTTTGGGCACAATCCATGAACGCTTCTGCCTCATGCTGATCTACAGTAGCGATCTTTCTTGGCTCTGGGTCAAGGCAACGCTGGGCTGCTGTTATTTTACGATGTGCGTCGCTTCAACTTGCTTTACGGTTCTCAATTGTCTTTTGGCTCACTGCATCCCTCTTGCCGACTCCATAAACTCTGGTTAGTTGCGCGCAGCCACTTTCACGTGACGTTTCTTTCACAACCGTCTCCAACCATCCCATTCGGCGACTCCTCAACACTCAAATCGGCATCTACCGCTTCCCCTGTCGTGATTAGCTAGATTTGTGGGTCAATCAGTATTTACTGACTGGCTTTCTTCACGCAGCTCCTGGTAACAAATTTGCTTCGCCACTATTTTGTTCGATTCAATTATCACGTATTGTCAGCCTAGACAGTACCGTCCGACCACTATGTAATAATTAGTAGAATTGAAAAACATGTATGTATCGTACGCACCCAGACTTGCGGAAGAGCACGCTTGAAGATCTCATTGCGGAAAATATTCGACACGCTTTTTTTACGACTGCACGCATATTATTTGTGTGTCTTTGGATCCCGAGCCCACACGTCTCCTTCAGACTACCACCATCATTACTGGTTTATACCTCGGGACCTGGTTGAACTCCTCCCGGCGTCATACAATTTTCACGCCATACTAATACTTTTGAATGTAGGCATTTTCTCGATGTCTGGCAGCCGGACAGTCACATACGCATCCGTTGTATATCTAAAATTTCTCCACCCCCCGACCGGTATATCGTCTCCAAAATTCTGCGCATCTTGCTTCCTGCTTCCCATTCACCGAGGTTTGATTATCGTCGCTCTCCGGCGATCTCCACCATGAGAGATATGCCTTCGCGCCATTGGCATTCTCGAGGTTTAAAGAATGGTTGGTAGCTATCTCTAGAGGAACTCGCGTGCCTTTCGACTCGTATGTCTTCCTCCTCTTGGATTCCCAGGTAACAATGTATTACATTTCTGCTACTCCATTCTTTCCGGGGATTGTCTAAATCGTCAAATGGTAATAATCCTCCAGAACCTACGAGTCGCTCGACAATTGCAACTTGGGTGGACTTCGATTGAGTCCACCAGAAACCAGACAGAACCTAAATCATTCTATATCTTCTGCTCCCGTACAGTCCAATGGTCCGCCAAAATCGCGAAACCTCGAATTATATTGACACTCATCTGCAGTTTTCTTTCCTTTAACATTTGTTTCGCCACGGGTCGGTAACACCACTGTTACCCCCAATTGTGCATTTGATTTGGACAACGTTCTCCATCGCAATGAGGTTCGTTATCTCGGTATAGTGCACAAGTGTGTATCCATTGGAGTCGGGCGCCCATAATGAATAACAATCTTTAATCTTCCCACCAATTAGGAACAAGCAAGATAATACAGCTGTCTAAATTCGAATCCTGCCAAATAGTGCCGCAGTGACAGTTGGACATTGACACGGCTATTAATTTCTGTATTGACAGATGGACAGTATCCATATACGCTCGCCCGCCTATAAACCTCGGCACCCCAGCACCTTAAATCCCGTTCCCTCACTTCTGAATCAACGTTCAACCATGAGCCTCACTTCACCCCTCGCATTCGCATTCGATCTCCTGACGGCGCAAATAGCAGTCGCACTCAGCAATGTCCCCGGCTGCCTCCCAGACGAAACCGCTACCATCGTCTTGCAGTCGATATTCCAAGTGCCTGACCTCATTGTGGGCGGCTTCGCGAATTTGACGGTGACCAACTTTAAAGTTACGTGCCCTAGTCGTGAAGCGTCGGCTGCACTCCCAAAACGTGGCATACTCGACGGAGTCGGGCGCTGGGCGATGGCCGCGAAGCGCCAGAGTCAGACCCCCATTGAGCTGTGCGGCGAAATGGAAAGCGGGATTTTCAATGATGGTGGTATGTTTTTCAGAAGTTCTGTTGACCCGTTCAACTTTTCTTCGTTGATATCTTCCATCAGCCATATTCAACTGCGACCAGGGACCAGACGATGTTCCAAAAATCGGAGATTGTGATCTCCTTGACGCTGAGGTAATAGACAGTGAGTGCCGCGCCACGCTCTTACGTAGTAGCCCTTCAGATTGAATTTGAATGTCTCTAGGCATCAGTCGCGGCATGACAGTCACCATCCCTCCCCGCTCCGGACTAGTTGTTTCGCTCTTCAACAACACCTGCGCGTTCGTGTTTTTGAACAACGACCCTACTGAGACTTACGAGATGTGTTTCGAATCCATCGTACGCCATCCCTAATCCCCAATCGTGTCCCATGCTCATAGCAGCATTAGCCCGATATCGGCTCCGAGGTTCTCTTCGAAGAATGCCCCCGGCGAGACGGGTTTATCGGATCCTTAGTATCTGAGCGCACGCCTTCGCAGCCTAACATGCACAATTGGGAAGCGCAGTACGCCGACAGGTTCCTTGACCCCGTGTCGCTTTCGTGCTGATAATTCTTCCTAGCATTGTATCCGCGAGTTCATTGGATTTAATCAACTAGTCGCGAACGGCGGCATCCTGAACACGCACATTTCTTCCTGTTGTTGAACAGCTTGCTTTTGTTTCACCTTAAATATGACCACTTCCTCCGCGATTGATGCGCTGAAGGCTAAGGTTTCTACCATGCAAAAGGTGGTCTTTTCAATCTGGTAATGTCAATATTGTCCAGGTCAATGAACTTGAAAACATACAGTCCGGCATCAAATTCTTTTTCGATCTGGTTCCAGCGCACAACGATGAACCAAACACCTGACCTGGAGATACTCTGATTCGGTGACGGGCTCAAAACGGACCTGTCAAAGTTCACGCGACCGGATCCAACGATATTCGACAGAAATTGCCACGCAGGCAGGGATCGACCGTACATATAACCACCCGGGCTTACAATTGGATATATGGCAGCCACAACGCCTGCGATACTAACCGCTCCCTACCCGAAATCAATCACCCGGACTTGAGCAAAGAGCCTGCATCTAGGATCGATCTGCGTAGATTTCAATACTTAATCGAGACAGATTCGCGAAGCGGTCTCACAGGGATGAGAAATGGGCATGCGAGACAAAAGCCAACGCCAAAGACAAGCTGTGTACATGGAGCATGAGCCGGCGAATAAATGAGGCGGAAAGCTAACTCAGTCAGAGGCAACGAGCTTAGCCAACACTTCTTCTGCAGTGTCGAATGCATTATTCCGTGCCAAATACTAATAGTCAACGTTGCTGGGAAGATAAACAGGTGGAGCTCATGTACCGCGTCAGAGCTTCACACGACCACTGATCATCCAACACAATCGGGAAAGTGTGGCGTCTACCGGGGAATGTCATGTCATCCATGGACCCGGGGATGTAGTTCTGTACATCCACAATCGCAGTAATGACTTCTGACTGCGAGATTATCTTAGAATTTGGAGCGTACCTGTGTCCGGGTGTTCATCTTGAGGAAAAAGAAGTCCCCGGTGTGATTATCAGCCAGGAATTCGACCGTCCTAAACAGACTAACTGTTCCATTGGGAAGTTAACGAAAGAAATGTACCTGCCGAACTGTACTTCACAGACGCACTCAACCGAATTGCGGTTGCGCACATCCTCGCCCTCAATTCTGCATATCCGCAGAGTTAATGAAATGCAGGACACTTGAGAATGAATAAGATTACCTGGACCCCCAGCTAAGAACGGACTATCTATCTTATCCTGGCATTGTGCGCACAATGCCGCATCTATAAGCTTTTTTTGGAGATATAGATTTCACAAGTGCCAATTTCTGGAGGTATCAGGCGCACAATTGTGCGCCTGATACCTCCAGAAAAGGCCCTTTTCAAAAAGGTTTGTGCGCCTGATTCCCTGAGAAAGGACCCTCTCCAAAAAGGTTTCCATCTATAAGGCCATTTGGAGCCTTATAGACAAAAAATCATGTAAAATTCATGGAAAAGGGCCATTTCCAGGGAATCAGGCGCACAAAGGATTTGAAAAGGGTCCTTTCTCAGGGAATCAGGCGCACAAGGGATTTGGAAAGGGTCCTTTCTCAGGGAATCAGGCGCACAAGGGTTTTTGAAACTGCCCCCTTTCAAAAAGCTTTGTGCACCTGATTCCCTGAGAAAGGACCGTTTTGTGCACCTGATTCCATCTATAAGGCAATTTGGGGCCTTATAGATGAAAATCCTGGAAATCGGAGATTTCCAGGGAATCAGGCGCACAAAGGGTTTGAAAAAGGTCCTTTCTCAGGGAATCAGGCGCACAAAGGATTTGAAAAGGGCCTTTTCTGGAGGTATCAGGCGCACAAAGGTTTTTGAAACTGCCCCCCTTTCAAAAAGGTTTGTGCGCCTGATTCCCTGAGAAATGGCACTGCTCAAGACACCATCTATAAGGCCATCTTGGGCCTTATAGAGACAGCTTTCTATAAGCCCCAGATCCGTCTTAAAGATTTGGCATCTATAAGACACCAGGTGGTCTTATAGATTTCCAAATCTATAAGATGCAGAGTGGGCTTATAGATTTGGCATCTATAAGACGCAACATGGTCTTATAGATTTGGAATCTATAAGACTTATAGAGGACCGGTGTAAATTGTGTCTCCACAGCAGAGGGAAAAAAAAATATAGGACAGTGGGGGATGGTATGTTAAAGCAAGAGCATTAGATCCAGAGAGACGAGCTTATATTAGGCAGGGAGAATGGGCACAGATTCATGGAGAATGGGCGCCAAAAGATTTAGCACCATCTGTGAGCAGCTGAAAACCAGAACATCTAGAAGACAATAGAGGAGCAGTAGAATAGCCAGATTCAAGTACACGCAGAGAGGGGAAAGGGATGGTGGTGGAAAGAAAGAAAGAGCAAGTTGATCACATGATGAAAATCAACCAAATGATCGGCTAAGCCACAACACCGATATCACCGTGGTCACAATAGTGACTGATGTTCCTCGTAACAGGTATATAAGGCCAGGGCCTACTCGACCTCTCCTGATCTTTAACCCCCACCATCTCCCTATCCTATAGCTCTGCTTATATAATCAATGGCTTCCCAGGTACGTCTCGGGGTATTTATATCATCTATAAGGCTGACTACGCCCTTATAGATACCAACTGCATCGCAGCGAGTCAGTTCGAGACTCGACTGCTCATCTATAACACTGACATCTGTCTTATAGATGGCGCTAGCACCCCATGCTATCAACAAGAGGGGGATCTTGTTCAAACGGACATTCTGGCTTCGATTGGAATCGCTGTTAATACTGAGTTGAACCTGTATGTTTGTTTAAGATGTCGCACGGCTCTTGTCCACTCGGAGGACGACAATAGCGGGATTCTGATGCATCTTCGGCGTGATCCACACGATGGCATAGACTCAGCTGCACGTAACCATATAGTCGAGCGTACCCATGGTTTCAAAATTGCAGAGGAATATCCCAAGATTAAACCACAGATGGAGCCACGGCATGCATTCAGCGGTGTTGATATAAACCGTGACCAGCATGGTTGCACCAAGTGCGCATACGTTGCTAGCAAGAAAGCTGTTCAAAACCACATGCGGGACAAACACAATGTTATCGGCGGCAAGATACGCCCTGGTTTGGCAAGCCAGGTGTTAAACAATGGTTTTTGCAAGACTCGTTTTCGTGTGGTGGAACTACAGGACATTGAACCTCCTACCGACGACCCTCCTAACCCACGGTCTTCCTCCCCCTACTCCGACCCCTACTCCGACTTGACGCCATGCCCTCCAACCCAGCGACCACCACCTCTAACGCAGTCTCAGCTTGCACCACCTCTGACACAGCGCACGATGGCAGCCAAATCTCTGTGCGATCTGGTTGTGGACTTTGACCCAAAGGAGTACCGTGCCGAGGAGCTTCCCAATTCTCGAATGATCAATCCTATCTATCTTATCCTGGCATTGTGCGCACAATGCCGCATCTATAAGCTTTTTTTGAGATATAGATTTCACAAGTGCCAATTTCTGGAGGTATCAGGCGCACAATTGTGCGCCTGATTCCCTCAGAAAAGGCCCTTTTCAAAAAGTTTGTGCGCCTGATTCCCTGAGAAAGGACCCTTTTCAAATCCTTTGTGCGCCTGATTCCATCTATAAGGCGATTTGGGGCCTTATAGATGAAAATTCCTGGAAAAGGGCCATTTCCAGGGAATCAGGCGCACAAAGGATTTGAAAAGGGTCCTTTCTCAGGGAATCAGGTGCACAAAGGTTTTTGAAACTGCCCCCTTTCAAAAAGCTTTGTGCGCCTGATTCCCTGAGAGAGGACCGTTTTCAAAAAGTTTGTGCGCCTGATTCCATCTATAAGGCGATTTGGGGCCTTATAGATGAAAATTCCTGGAAAAGGGCCATTTCCAGGGAATCAGGCGCACAAAGGATTTGAAAAGGGTCCTTTCTCAGGGAATCAGGCGCACAAAGGATTTGAAAAGGGTCCTTTCTCAGGGAATCAGGTGCACAAAGGTTTTTGAAACTGCCCCCTTTCAAAAGCTTTGTGCGCCTGATTCCCTGAGAGAGGACCGTTTTCAAAAAGTTTGTGCACCTGATTCCATCTATAAGGCGATTTGGGGCCTTATAGATGAAAATCCTGGAAAGGGAGATTTCCAGGGAATCAGGCGCACAAAGGGTTTGAAAAAGGTCCTTTCTCAGGGAATCAGGCGCACAAAGGATTTGAAAGGGTCCTTTCTCAGGGAATCAGGCGCACAAAGGTTTTTGAAACTGCCCCCTTTCAAAAAGCTTTGTGCACCTGATTCCCTGAGAAATGGCCCTGCTCAAGACGCCATCTATAAGGCCATCTTGGGCCTTATAGAGACAGCTTTCTATAAGCCCCAGATCCGTCTTAAAGATTTGGCATCTATAAGACACCAGGTGGTCTTATAGATTTCCAAATCTATAAGATGCAAAATGGGCTTATAGATTTGGCATCTATAAGACTCAACATGGTCTTATAGATTTGGAATCTATAAGACTTATAGAGGACTGGTGTAAATTGTGTCTCCACAGCAGAGGGAAAAAATGTAGGACAGAGGGGGATGTTATATCAGAGAAGTGTAAAGCAAGAGCATTAGATCCAGAGAGACGAGCTTAGATTAGGCAGGGAGAATGGGCACAGATTCAGGGAGAATGGGCGCCAATAGATGGTAAAACACCACCACCTGTGAGCAGCTGAAAGCCAGAAGATCTAGAAGACAATAGAGGGGCAGTAGAGGGGCAAGATTTAAGTACATCCAAGGAGGGGACAGATGGTGGTGGAAAGAAAGAAAGAGCGAGACGGTCACATGATGAAAATCAACCAAATGATCGGCTAAGCCACAACGCCGATATCACCGTGGTCACAATAGTGACTGATGTTCCTCGTAACAGGTATATAAGGCCAGGGCCTACTCGACCTCTCCTGATCTTTAACCCCCACCATCTCCCTATCCTATAGCTCTGCTTATATAATCAATGGCTTCCCAGGTATGTCTCGGGGCGTTTATATCATCTATAAGGCTGACCATGCCCTTATAGATACCAACTGCATTGCAGCGAGTCAGTTCAAGAGTTGACCACTCATCTATAACACTGAAATCTGTCTTATAGATGGCGCTAGCACCCATGCTATCAACAAGAGGGGGGATCTTGTTCAAACGGACATTCTGGCTTCGGTTGGAATCGCTGTTAATACTGAGTTGAACCTGTATGTTTGTTTAAGATGTTGCACGGCTCTTGTCCACTCGGAGGACGACAATAGCGGGATCCTGATGCATCTTCGGCGTGATCCACACGATGGCATAGACTCAGCTGCACGTAGCCATATAGTCGAGCGCACCCATGGTTTCAAAATTGCAGAGGAATATCCCACGATTAAACCACAGATGGAGCCACGGCGTGCATCCAGCGGTGTTGATATAAACAGTGACCAGCATGGTTGCACCAAGTGCGCATATGTTGCTAGCAAGAAAGCTGTTCAAAACCACATGCGGGACAAACACAACGTTATCGGCGGCAAGACACGCCGTGGTTTGGCAAGCCAGGTGTTAAACAATGGTTTTTGCAAGACTTGTTTTTGTGTGGTGGAACTACAGGACGTTGAACCTCCTACCGACGACCCTCCTAACCCTCGGTCTTCCTCCCCCCTGACCCAGTCTGAGCGGTCGAGTGTAGAACCACCACCTCCAGCCCAGCAGCCACCACCTCTAACGCAGTCTCAGCGTGCACCACCTCCAACCCAGCAGCCACCACCTCTAACGCAGCGGTCAATGGCAGCAAAATCTCTGTGCGACCTGGTTGTGGACTTTGACCCAAAGGACTACCGTCCAGAGGAACTCCCCAACCCTCGAATGATCAATCCTTGGCTTCTCCGCAATGGCTGGCACGAGCATTTGCATCCATATCGGGAACACGACGAGGAGTTGAGGCAGCTGGCCTCTGTTCCTGCCGACGATGAATTCCCCTCCTGCATGAAGCTGTTGCATCTTATTTTTGGACTGCAACCGACCTCATCAAAGGGACCAACAAGGTGGTTTTGCAATGGTTGAACAGTGCAGATCCAGACAAAAAGTGGGTGTTCATTATCTATAAGGGTGCTCCCCTGCTTATAGATTTGTAGCGGCATTAACAACGTACCGCTGCATTCATTTCGGAGCGGAAGCACCAAAATGACTCACTGCCGGAAAACCTTCAACATAAGTGAGTCACTGGTGGCTTCGCCGGCTCTCTGAACTCCCACTGCATGAGTCCGGCATCCATTGGAGTGGATTTCAACCAGTGAAAGTAGGGGCCACTTATGTTCCCACTGTAGTAATCCGACCTAGTGTTGACGGTGACCCCCCAATGTTATTTAGACGTTCCAAAAACCTATAATTCAAAAGGATGTCCATTGCCCATCTCAGTGAGACAAAATTCCAAGGATTGTGAACACTGACTTGGTCAGATTACAACAGTGTCGAAGCACTCGGGTATTTGCCCCTTTATCCCCTCTGCAGCCAGCCAGACTGATGGCATCACATTTCCATTTGATGCTATTGTACACTGCCACTGGGCCACATAGGACTCAAATAACGTTACTCCCAACAGGAATTTGTCTTTTACCTAGGGTTCCAATTTTACTTCATAAGATGGATAGGAATTGCTTAAACAGTTTACATTTGGAGGTATCGGGGATGGTATACTTTCACTGAAGAACAGCAGGCATAAATCAGAGTTGTGAGATGTGGAATTTTGATGACTCGAACGGAATGGGTGCCTTAAAAACAGCCTTTTGCCTGTGATTCCCGGGAGAAAATATGCTCGATTTTGGCTGAGGTGAACGAGGATCCAGGACCTGAGGAGAACAATAGTGAATGGTAGCTGACAAGGGCTGTGCATTTGTGCAAGTCTGAGAGAAAAGGTGTTGGTGGTTAGATGAGCTGCGCGATGTATGCCTTTGTGCCAAGCCGCAAGATCTTGGCAGCCGTGGAATAGGTAATCTGTGTCTCTTAGGTATGAGAAGAATAGGCAGAGATTTGAGGCAGGGGACGCAGGGGACAAATGTTATCGCACACCATTTAGTATTCGGCGAATTTGTGCAGCTGGTGAAACTCGGTCCACTTGGACATCGTGCGAGGAGGCTTTCAAGAAGTATGTTATTGAATGGATGTCAGGATCAATACATGTACGGGTACATGCAGAGACGTAATTAACACACTAAAATGAAAAAATATGGAGACAAGGGTAGGTACTGGTAATCCACCAAAGCCGGAAGCACGCCAGGGATAGCACCATGTCCCGCGCACTGCTAGAAAGAGCAGAGCCGGTTTTGTTGCCGCGTGCATCGACTGAACGTTGCCGAGGATCGAGGGATATGGAGGAGAGTCTAGATTAGGGGCCCTACAATGTAATCCCCTGGTGAGCAGAGTGCCATCGACTTCTGGGTGGATCACATGCGTGCTGTAGGATGGGGAGGGGGAGAGAGAGTGCGGTGGCTCATAAAACTGTCTCTGCGAATGGAGGTATTTTGACGTCACTACGGCTTCTGTTCCCAATGTTTAGGCTTACGCATCCTGTACAATTTTGGCCGCGGAAGCCAATCACAGAGTCAGAATACCCGGAGTTAATATACTTGGTTCTGATTTGCACACTTGTTCTCAAATAATAGTCCCATAGGGTTGATTTGCCAGAGCCAGCCGAATAGGGCTCATCGGTCGAGTTTCTGTAGTGATAATTGACATGCAAATCAGAGCCAGTAAAGCTTGGCCATGGAGACTTGACCAATATGCCATAAATACGTTGACTCGTATCCAACAACTGACTGGTCACCAATGACATCATGAACTGGCTGTGAACTGGGCACCCAGGGAAACACAGCCAATCAGTGACCTCACTCAAAAAATAGAACAGATTGATCCTGCAGCTCAATCAATGATCGATTGGCATACCGAGTTCTCGGCTTTCATAGACCTTGTATTTCAGGACTCGGTGTGGGGAATTCAGAAGAGGGTCCTATGCACAGCTAACACTGGACCATTTCAGTGCTGAATCTGTACCTCACCGCTCAAGAATACATCTGTTTCGGTCATCTGCTGCAGTTGATCATGGGTCGATCATCTTTGTTAATCCGAGATCATCCAGGCTGATGCGATGAGGAATAGTACCTGGGCTGCCAATGGAAGCTTTGGAAAAATGAAATGGGTTCCATTGGACCCAGATAACTTTCAATGATTTTTAAAGTATACTGTGTCGTGCTGCTGTTCCAGACAAATGTGCAACTCTGACAAACAAATATTTCTCATCCAAAACTGGATGGATTTCTGATTCCTTTGGCTCAAGGTGAAAGTTAGGAGGCTCTGCAGAGATATGGACATGGAAATATGTGGAATTATGTATGCCAGGGATATGTATCGCTGCCAAATGTTGACAAACTTCCTGATTTTCGCCAATTTGTGGGTATTGCAGGGCTTCGGGCCTTTTGGTGAGAATTGCATTAACTGATGAGCACCTCTACAATGTATAGTAGCATCATGAAAATTGCTTAGTTGTCTTGGAGCCCCCATAATGGACGGGACGATCATGGAATGGCAAATGATGGTACAAAATTTCAGGCTTATGCTATCTGTCCTCTGACGATTTGCATGAATTGGAACAAGGAAAAACACTCATTCCTGTGCTGCCACAGATTGCTTTGAATGCCTTTGGGTGAAATGCTGGAGGAACTGGCAGTCCTACAACTCCAGCGGCATTCGCTGGGAGTCATAAGGTTTGAATTCCTATCCATCTTTATGAAGTAAAATCGGAACCCAAGGTAAAAGACAAATTGCTCAGATTTCAAAACCTGTTGATAGTGGCAGTCGTAAAACTCCAGCGGCATTTACCGTGAGTCAGAAAGTTTGTTCCAGCTCAGTGGCAGTGTACAATAGCATCAGAAGAAGCGCTAAAGCCAAGTGGTTCAATTCCACTGAACGTAGTATGTCTGCATGGATCTGTGAACCCGGTTCTACACACCGACTTGGAATCCAGTCTGATTTATGCCTGCTGTTCTTTGGTGAAAGTATACCATCCCCGATACCTCCAAATGTAAACTGTTTGAGCAATTCCTATCCATCTTTATGAAGTAAAATTGGAACCCTAGGTAAAAGACAAATTCCTGTTGGGAGTAACGTTATTTGAGTCCTATGTGGCCCAGTGGCAGTGTACAATAGCATCAAATGGAAATGTGATGCCATCAGTCTGGCTGGCTGCAGAGGGGATAAAGGGGCAAATACCCGAGTGCTTCGACACTGTTGTAATCTGACCAAGTCAGTGTTCACAATCCTTGGAATTTTGTCTCACTGAGATGGGCAATGGACATCCTTTTGAATTATAGGTTTTTGGAACGTCTAAATAACATTGGGGGGTCACCGTCAACACTAGGTCGGATTACTACAGTGGGAACATAAGTGGCCCCTACTTTCACTGGTTGAAATCCACTCCAAGGGATGCCGGACTCATGCAGTGGGACGTTCAGAGAGCCGGCGAAGCCACCAGTGACTCACTTATGTTGAAGGTTTTCCGGCAGTGAGTCATTTTGGTGCTTCCGCTCCGAAATGAATGCAGCGGTACGTTGTTAATGCCGCTACAAATCTATAAGCAGGGGAGCACCCTTATAGATAATGAACACCCACTTTTTGTCTGGATCTGCACTGTTCAACCATTGCAAAACCACCTTGTTGGTCCCTTTGATGAGGTCGGTTGCAGTCCAAAAATAAGATGCAACAGCTTCATGCAGGAAGGGGAATTCATCGTCGGCAGGAACAGAGGCCAGCTGCCTCAACTCCTCGTCGTGTTCCCGATATGGATGCAAATGCTCGTGCCAGCCATTGCGGAGAAGCCAAGGATTGATCATTCGAGGGTTGGGGAGTTCCTCTGGACGGTAGTCCTTTGGGTCAAAGTCCACAACCAGGTCGCACAGAGATTTTGCTGCCATTGACCGCTGCGTTAGAGGTGGTGGCTGCTGGGTTGGAGGTGGTGCACGCTGAGACTGCGTTAGAGGTGGTGGCTGCTGGGCTGGAGGTGGTGGTTCTACACTCGACCGCTCAGACTGGGTCAGGGGGAGGAAGACCGAGGGTTAGGAGGGTCGTCGGTAGGAGGTTCAACGTCCTGTAGTTCCACCACACAAAAACAAGTCTTGCAAAAACCATTGTTTAACACCTGGCTTGCCAAACCACGGCGTGTCTTGCCGCCGATAACGTTGTGTTTGTCCCGCATGTGGTTTTGAACAGCTTTCTTGCTAGCAACATATGCGCACTTGGTGCAACCATGCTGGTCACTGTTTATATCAACACCGCTGGATGCACGCCGTGGCTCCATCTGTGGTTTAATCGTGGGATATTCCTCTGCAATTTTGAAACCATGGGTGCGCTCGACTATATGGCTACGTGCAGCTGAGTCTATGCCATCGTGTGGATCACGCCGAAGATGCATCAGGATCCCGCTATTGTCGTCCTCCGAGTGGACAAGAGCCGTGCAACATCTTAAACAAACATACAGGTTCAACTCAGTATTAACAGCGATTCCAACCGAAGCCAGAATGTCCGTTTGAACAAGATCCCCCTCTTGTTGATAGCATGGGGTGCTAGCGCCATCTATAAGACAGATTTCAGTGTTATAGATGAGTGGTCAACTCTTGAACTGACTCGCTGCAATGCAGTTGGTATCTATAAGGGCATGGTCAGCCTTATAGATGATATAAACGCCCCGAGACATACCTGGGAAGCCATTGATTATATAAGCAGAGCTATAGGATAGGGAGATGGTGGGGGTTAAAGATCAGGAGAGGTCGAGTAGGCCCTGGCCTTATATACCTGTTACGAGGAACATCAGTCACTATTGTGACCACGGTGATATCGGCGTTGTGGCTTAGCCGATCATTTGGTTGATTTTCATCATGTGACCGTCTCGCTCTTTCTTTCTTTCCACCACCATCTGTCCCCTCCTTGGATGTACTTAAATCTTGCCCCTCTACTGCCCCTCTATTGTCTTCTAGATCTTCTGGCTTTCAGCTGCTCACAGGTGGTGGTGTTTTACCATCTATTGGCGCCCATTCTCCCTGAATCTGTGCCCATTCTCCCTGCCTAATCTAAGCTCGTCTCTCTGGATCTAATGCTCTTGCTTTACACTTCTCTGATATAACATCCCCCTCTGTCCTACATTTTTTTCCCTCTGCTGTGGAGACACAATTTACACCAGTCCTCTATAAGTCTTATAGATTCCAAATCTATAAGACCATGTTGAGTCTTATAGATGCCAAATCTATAAGCCCATTTTGCATCTTATAGATTTGGAAATCTATAAGACCACCTGGTGTCTTATAGATGCCAAATCTTTAAGACGGATCTGGGGCTTATAGAAAGCTGTCTCTATAAGGCCCAAGATGGCCTTATAGATGGCGTCTTGAGCAGGGCCATTTCTCAGGGAATCAGGTGCACAAAGCTTTTTGAAAGGGGGGCAGTTTCAAAAACCTTTGTGCGCCTGATTCCCTGAGAAAGGACCCTTTTCAAATCCTTTGTGCGCCTGATTCCCTGAGAAAGGACCTTTTTCAAACCCTTTGTGCGCCTGATTCCCTGGAAATCTCCCTTTTCCAGGATTTTCATCTATAAGGCCCCAAATCGCCTTATAGATGGAATCAGGTGCACAAACTTTTTTGAAAACGGTCCTCTCTCAGGGAATCAGGCGCACAAAGCTTTTTGAAAGGGGGGCAGTTTCAAAAACCTTTGTGCACCTGATTCCCTGAGAAAGGACCCTTTTCAAATCCTTTGTGCGCCTGATTCCCTGAGAAAGGACCCTTTTCAAATCCTTTGTGCGCCTGATTCCCTGGAAATGGCCCTTTTCCAGGAATTTTCATCTATAAGGCCCCAAATCGCCTTATAGATGGAATCAGGCGCACAAACTTTTTTGAAAAGGGTCCTTTCTCAGGGAATCAGGCGCACAAAGCTTTTTGAAAGGGGGGCAGTTTCAAAAACCTTTGTGCACCTGATTCCCTGAGAAAGGACCCTTTTCAAATCCTTTGTGCGCCTGATTCCCTGGAAATGGCCCTTTTCCAGGAATTTTCATCTATAAGGCCCCAAATCGCCTTATAGATGGAATCAGGCGCACAAAGGATTTGAAAAGGGTCCTTTCTCAGGGAATCAGGCGCACAAACTTTTTGAAAAGGGCCTTTTCTGAGGGAATCAGGCGCACAATTGTGCGCCTGATACCTCCAGAAATTGGCACTTGTGAAATCTATATCTCAAAAAAAAGCTTATAGATGCGGCATTGTGCGCACAATGCCAGGATAAGATAGATAGGATTGATCATTCGAGAATTGGGAAGCTCCTCGGCACGGTACTCCTTTGGGTCAAAGTCCACAACCAGATCGCACAGAGATTTGGCTGCCATCGTGCGCTGTGTCAGAGGTGGTGCAAGCTGAGACTGCGTTAGAGGTGGTGGTCGCTGGGTTGGAGGGCATGGCGTCAAGTCGGAGTAGGGGTCGGAGTAGGGGGAGGAAGACCGTGGGTTAGAAGGGTCGTCGGTAGGAGGTTCAATGTCCTGTAGTTCCACCACACGAAAACGAGTCTTGCAAAAACCATTGTTTAACACCTGGCTTGCCAAACCAGGGCGTATCTTGCCGCCGATAACATTGTGTTTGTCCCGCATGTGGTTTTGAACAGCTTTCTTGCTAGCAACGTATGCGCACTTGGTGCAACCATGCTGGTCACGGTTTATATCAACACCGCTGAATGCATGCCGTGGCTCCATCTGTGGTTTAATCTTGGGATATTCCTCTGCAATTTTGAAACCATGGGTACGCTCGACTATATGGTTACGTGCAGCTGAGTCTATGCCATCGTGTGGATCACGCCGAAGATGCATCAGAATCCCGCTATTGTCGTCCTCCGAGTGGACAAGAGCCGTGCGACATCTTAAACAAACATACAGGTTCAACTCAGTATTAACAGCGATTCCAATCGAAGCCAGAATGTCCGTTTGAACAAGATCCCCCTCTTGTTGATAGCATGGGGTGCTAGCGCCATCTATAAGACAGATGTCAGTGTTATAGATGAGCAGTCGAGTCTCGAACTGACTCGCTGCGATGCAGTTGGTATCTATAAGGGCGTGGTCAGCCTTATAGATGATATAAATACCCCGAGACGTACCTGGGAAGCCATTGATTATATAAGCAGAGCTATAGGATAGGGAGATGGTGGGGGTTAAAGATCAGGAGAGGTCGTGTAGGCCCTGGCCTTATATACCTGTTACGAGGAACATCAGTCACTATTGTGACCACGGTGATATCGGCGTTGTGGCTTGGCCGATCATTTGGTTGATTTTCATCATGTGACCAACTCGCTCTTTCTTTCTTTCCACCACCATCCCTTTCCCCTCTCTGTGTGTACTTGAATCTGGCTATTCTACTGCTCCTCTATTGTCTTCTAGATGTTCTGGTTTTCAGCTGCTCACAGATGGTGCTAAATCTTTTGGCGCCCATTCTCCCCGAATCTGTGCCCATTCTCCCTGCCTAATCTAAGCTCGTCTCTCTGGATCTAATGCTTTTGCTTTACACTTCTCTGATATAACATCCCCCTCTGTCCTACATTTTTTTCCCTCTGCTGTGGAGACGCAATTTACACCAGTCCTCTATAAGTCTTATAGATTCCAAATTTATAAGACCATGTTGAGTCTTATAGATGCCAAATCTATAAGCCCATTCTGCATCTTATAGATTTGGAAATCTATAAGACCACCTGGTGTCTTATAGATGCCAAATCTTTAAGACGGATCTGGGGCTTATAGAAAGCTGTCTCTATAAGGCCCAAGATGGCCTTATAGATGGTGTCTTGGGCAGGGCCATTTCTCAGGGAATCAGGCGCACAAACTTTTTCACAGAGGCCATTTCTTGAGGAATCAGGCACACAAAGCTTTTTGAAAGGGGGGCAGTTTCAAAAACCTTTGTGCGCCTGATTCCCTGAGAAAGGACCCTTTTCAAACCCTTTGTGCGCCTGATTCCCTGAGAAAGGACCTTTTTCAAACCCTTTGTGCGCCTGATTCCCTGGAAATCTCCCATTTCCAGGATTTTCATCTATAAGGCCCCAAATCACCTTATAGATGGAATCAGGTGCACAAACTTTTTGAAAAGGGTCCTTTCTCAGGGAATCAGGCGCACAAAGCTTTTTGAAAGGGGGGCAGTTTCAAAAAGCTTTGTGCGCCTGATTCCCTGAGAAAGGACCCTTTTCAAATCCTTTGTGCGCCTGATTCCCTGGAAATGGCCCTTTTCCAGGAATTTTACATGATTTTTTGTCTATAAGGCTCCAAATGGCCTTATAGATGGAAACCTTTTTGGAGAGGGTCCTTTCTCAGGGAATCAGGCGCACAAAGCTTTTTGAAAAGGGCCTTTTCTGAGGGAATCAGGCGCACAATTGTGCGCCTGATACCTCCAGAAATTGGCACTTGTGAAATCTATATCTCCAAAAAAAGCTTATAGATGCGGCATTGTGCGCACAATGCCAGGATAAGATAGATAGGCCTGAACCGTTCGTTCCTATGCGTGAATTCGATAACCCAGGGTGTATGAAAGAGATATGAGAACTAAGCATGAGATGTGAGGCGCGAAAAGCCTGAAGGATGGATGGAGGGACGCGTTCCAAGCACCGACTGGGCAGAGGACGATGGGAGTCAAGAGCAAAGAGGATTGATCCGCTGTCAATCAAAACACTGCCACACCGCTTTCTCTTTCATCCACCGAAGTCGCGACAACACGCTGCCGGGTGCCTTGGCTCTGCCCGCGCGCGCTCCGCATGCGAAGATGATTTACAAGGAGGCCAACGCTGTCGCGCTTGCCCGCCTCCCTGCCTCTAGAACCTTCCCACCATACCGCCTGAAAACGGACGCGTCGTGCAATCCCACCGCCCTTCAAGTTCTTCCTCGTACCCCCGTCTCCACATCGGATTGCGTCGCCTTACATCCCAGTCTAGCTCTTTCTCGTTCGTGTCCCTACCCCATATCCAATGCCACCTCTTCCGCGCGCTGCACTCCTCTCGCCAGCACCCGTCTGCATTTCTCACCCGTCCTCGTTCCTTCCGCCCGGTTTCTTGCATTCCCCCGTCCCGCCCCATCGGCCGTGTGCACAATCCCCTCTTGCGTGTCTCGTTTTCGAATCGGCATACTGATTGCTTCGCAGGGAACATCAAAGACGCATATCCACCCGGAATATTCGTTGTTTAGTGTGGCGTCGATAGCAGCTCAGGCTCGAAGAGCGCTACATAAAGGTGTGTACCTCATAGTTTGTACCTCATAGTTCATTGTTCTTCCTGACCCTCTCTACAGTTGCCTCAGTTCGACTTGCGCGTTAATAGGTAACGCCTTCGTTCTCTAAATGCATCATACGACCTCAAAGTTCAAGCGGGCGTGCTGGCCGTCGCGCACAAAGTTGCCAAATTTGTAGGAGGAAGAGAAAACGGCTTCGTTCTTGAGGAATCCAGCCGTTGAATATAGGTGAGTGTGTTCACTTGCCGGATTTTCCTTCCCGGCGTCCACCCCATTTCCATTCCCTCCATCCCTGCACCCCATCGACTTTCACTCCCCAAACACGCCGCGCACCTGTCAACCTCTACCCCCGCTTTCCCTCCTCCCGATCTTGGACGAGCCGCGAACGTTGAACAATACTCCGCATACAGGTCAGCGCCACCATTTCCGCCACCGGGCAGCGTCCACAGCTCAATCCCGAGACGTTTGTGGGGACCACACACGATTCCATGTGTGCAATTTGCTGAGCCTCAATTTGTCGCCGGAGCGTGCGAGTTGTGCAGGACAACGTGAGGATCAAGGCGAAGAGCCTCCAGATGTGGCGCCGACAGTACGTGATTTCTTCCACTTCCATTCATTCCCATTCATCTCTTGATATCTGCGTGCCCAGTTCGCAGACGAAGTCAATCCCACGGTATTCATGGTTTTCTTCCGCGCCGTATCGCGTATTTTCAGAGTCCATCGCTCTCGAGATCGATACGTCTTTACTTTCCAATCTTTCGCATGTTGTGTTTCTCATTCATTCGCTTCACAGATGTCGCGAGGAGAAGATAATATACAGTCTAGGTGCGCCTTCAATTCCCCGTCCTCGCACTTACGGTGTACTGCTCATTTTTTGGGGGGTATGCAGATAAACGCCGTTGTTTCCGGAGGGTAAGTAATAACAATAATAACGTGAATGGGCAACGTGCCCACCGTGTCGATCCTCCCCGCCGTCGTCTCCGACCACGGACCCGCAGAGCGTGCTCGACCCGAGACGTGGCGCCCACGGCCGTGTGTAATAGTCATGCAGTACGCCGCGGCTGTTTCTCCGGCCGTTTGGGTGCAGGGAGAGTCAAGGTCGAAGAGGAAAGAATTTTTGTACCGCCGGTGCGTGATTTCCGCTCCGTTCCTTTTTCTTCCCCGTTGATATTCGCGTGTCGCGGGGGCAGACGTCTCCGACCCACCTCTATCTTCATTGCCACCGCCGGGCGTCCGCTTCTCGAGTGACCGGTCTAGATAGGCACGGGATGCCTCCACTTTTCAATTATCCAACCACCATGTTTCTCTTTCTTTGTCTGAAGTTTGAGCAGATGTCACCCCGTATCACTATTCGATGGATGAGCCTCACTCTGGTGGGATGCCAAGTATCGGTACTCGGGACTGGCATCTTTAACCACCAGGGGGACCATTCACGATGGGTGGATCGGAGCAGCGTTTTGGGGGCCTACTCTACCAGTGCGTGCCTCAGTCTCATTTTCTTTTATCTCTCTCCCCCTCTGCGGTGACTGTGCACGGGCTGTGTGCGCGGAATACCTCCCGTCAGTTCGTTCCCCTACGCCAATCCCAAACCCACTGCTTCGAAAAAACGGTCGCATCATGTTCGTCTGCACTTGAGGATTTTAATCAAGGCTTGCTCTTGCACCGCCGTCCTCGTGAGTTATGAATGCCCCTTTAATGCACCATCAGGGCAATTCTCCACCTGGGCGACACCGATGCGTAGCACAAGGGAGCGACGTTGCTGCCGCCCTCAGCGCGCACGTAGACCAGATGGAGGGCATAGCCGACCCTGGCGCATACCGATGTCTCGTCTATTCGTGCGCTCTGTGTCGATAGCCGCGTTGTGCCCGTGCGCCTGAGCCGCGATTCAGCAAGCACATGACGCTACATTTTTGTCTATTATATTAATCCCACTGCAAAATTGACGTCGTTATGGGTCTTCTGAATGTCTCCCCGCCCTCCTTCCTCTGTTAATGCCACATCGCAAGCGCTGGCCACTGCGCATACTGCTTTGTTGCCTTGCGTACCAACTTCTTTTTCTCTAGCACCCAGAACAGGCTCCCCTTGTCCTTACGAGCTTTCCTTTAGGGCGTCACCGCCATTCGCTCAAATCCTAATATTGATTGGCATTACTTCAGATGGTCGGAGCCGCTACTCGCGGTTGAGATGGTCGCGAATCCCTCGTTTAACGACCACACGAAACCTCTTGTCTCCGAAATGTAATCGTCCTCCCCATCAACTCCACATGGTCACTCCTTCTGACAGGCTCACGCGATATATTCCAGCTCTTGGATAGCCGCTTCCGCAGCAGCCGATGCGGCCATTGCGATTGGTTTGCAGGTCGTCTCACGCCGAGGACCACTCCCGTTTCATGGGCCATCGTTTTATTTGTCATTAGCCTCCCGCCATTTTGCTCCGTGATGTTACGGGCCGGTGTCATCCGTACAGCCTTCTCAATCGCCGCTCGTTGTCCATGTCTAACTACTGATTCACACCCAACAAACCGCGAGTTTACTGAATACTTTTGCGAAGGATCCAGCTCATTTGTTGCGTAGTGTCTGCGGCCTCTAAAATGCGGAGCGCGTTGCAACAATTCTAGGCACCCGGGCCGAGGTTCTCGGATTAGAAAGATAGACTCGGACGTGATATTTTTAGAGTATTTCAATCAGAGATGATCTTTGGCTCATTTTGCTTCGGAGCGAGCCCATATTCCATTCACCTGACTTAATTTCTTCCGATTTAACCGTTCATGGCTTCGTTAATCCTCGACAAGGGCGGTCCTTCAACAACAGAGGTACCGGCTTCAGTTGTTGAAGCGTATGTCCTGGGGAGACTAGGTCCGTCCTGGTTTGATTCCGTTAATCTACATTCATTTACTTCCTTGAACTTCCCGCCCCAGCGCAGAACTGTCCATTTCACGATTGATTATGTTGAAATTGCATTCATTCATCCAACCTCCGACCCGAGGTAAGTTTCCTTCTTCGAATTCTTATGTTTTCCGTGTTCTCAATCAACTGGCATCTTGAGACGGCGTCCATGTTCTGGGGCTTCCACTTCGCTTCCGCGCGATCTCTGCGCGGGTTTGTCCTCGCATAAATATTCCGGGCTCGAGCCATAAATTTCACACATTGGTATTCATCCTCAATTCTAGACTCTTTTGGTGCCCTTTTGTTTGACCCTTGGCCCAGACGGGTAACGGATGGGGGAGGCCATCCGGGGGATTATAGGGGAATTGTAACTTCTTTCTTTGTAGGGATGGAGATGAAGACCATTGAGCAATAAAATCGTGCGAGGGAAGTGTTAATGAAGAAGCAAGAAGCAAGAAGAGGTAAGGCCCGGATAGCATGTGTGCAGAGGGAGCGAAGGGTAAGGATTCCAAGGAAGAATCATGAATAATTGAAAGGTGGGCACAGAACGTACACTCTCCTATCCATTGAATACGGGAAACTTAGGGACAACAAAGCACAGGCACGAGCACTTTTTGTTGTAGCGTCTGTTTATAAGAGACTACGGGAAACTCGCACCGTGCGAACAGACTCTCCTCGATTCGAATTCTACAACACTGAACAGCCGGAACCAGTCGAATGTGTAAGCCGCTCAAGCGGTTGGTCATTCCTCAGCGATAACGCCAATAGTCGGTGCCGCCTTTCAAGCGGGTAGGTACGTTGCAGCAGTTCAATTGTATGACGAGGAAAACGAGGTCAGAATGAATCCAGGAATAATTATCAGTGAAGTAGTACGAAAAAAGTGTGAAAAAGTGAGCAATCAAGACCTCCTCGGTTTTCCAGGAAGTGGTGTTTTACTTAATCGGGGGAGGCCCATGCAGCTAGAAACCAAGATCCAGCGATACCTACGAGAGATGATCAGGCCAAACTCATGCCGCGAAACGGGACGCACCTCATCGATGACCGATCGAATCCTGGGGCCCAATGTATTCACGACGAATCGCCGAAGCTGTGCGAACCCACTATAGCGACATTGAGGACATTTCGACAGCCCTTTCACGGCATTAACCATGAACTCGGGGTCATCAAGGCGCGCCAAGGGCCGCCCTGCGACAACGTCTTTGACGGCCGTCAAGTAGGTGACAAACCAGTCTCTGGCAGGCCACAGCTCCCCGTCGGACAGGTACCAGAGAAACGTACGGTCCGTGGAACAAGTTGCGGTGGTACAGTTCCACCAGATGCCCTCGTCCGGCGGTGCTTCGATCCACCGGAGGACCTCGACCGTCTTCTTGGATGCTGCACCGCACGCGGCATGGTATTTGAGGAGCGTGTGATAATGAGCTGCGTCCACGCCCGTAAGTTCCGGAGTTTGTTCGTCGAACGTGCGAATGGGTATTTCCAGGGATCGGCTCGCCGCATCTGTCGCCAGCCCTCTCCATTCGTGACGGCAGGCGATGGCAAAGACGGCGATGGGCTGCGCGTCCATATAGCCCTGCAGGTATTGCTTCGCAGTGGAGGTGATGCCCTGTATATCGTATTTCATCAAGGAGATCTCCAAGATCTCTCCTAGGTGAGCAACCGACTTGACAACAGTATCTGCCCCGGGATAGCAGAACCTGAGGACACCGTCCAGCACGACGGCGGACTCCGCCATGGTGATGGACGGCACAGCAGGGTCATCCTGAGGCTGCGGCACGGAGAACATGTCTTTGAAAACGGGTGACAACAGCGAAAGTACAAGGCGGTACACGCGGAAATCCACGCCGTCCGACGAGCTCAGGATGACGTCCGCAGCGGGGTCGTTGAATGGGGGCGTCTGACAGAAGTCCAGCGAGTCGTCTGAAGATTGCGACATGTTTTTAGCTGGATGAGGTTATGGGCGCCGTCCCTGAAACTGGTCTGACAGCCGACCGGATTGTGCGTCCAAGCTGCGGGGTAATTGAACGCCTGTGATCTTAGAGCACCGAGGTTTGGAAGAAGGGACAAGTGTTCTCGATTCAAAGAGAGAGAAAAGGAGCAGCCCCTAAACCTCGGTTCCGATGCTCCAGGCACACTTCGCACAGCAACTGGTTAATCCAAATGTGATTCACCCAGGGCGCATGGGACCTGTCGATTCGTTTGTGAGATTCAAGGAATGTGCAAGATTGTTGTAGAGGTGGTTAAATAGAAGCCCACCCGAGAAAGCAGGAAACTGACCCACATAGCGCCGTCTGACGGAATTACGGTAAGAACTCATATATCGAGTGTATAAATCAACGTTAGAGTTTGTTTGATGTGAGAAAGAAAAAACAGGATGATCGTAATTCACAATTCGGGCGCGGGGAGTCGAACGCCGTGCTGCGAGCTATACGTTAATTTGGACCCACATGCGCGATGCGCTCAATGCCTGAATCAAACCAGCGTACAGTCGGGACGGGAGCGGACGTCTTGCATGCTTCCGTATCCGGACTTGTGAGTCTGTCTTAGATTTCGAGTAAGATGGAATCACAGTAACTTGAAAGACCTACGGACACAGAGCAAACCCCACAAATGGACAATGTTCAGAAACCCGAGATGAGGATAAAGAACACGACATTAACGGCGACCAGGAGTTTAAAAGCACAATATTAATCCTCGCACTAGACGCAATCAGCCAACAGCCCGGGAAAGAAATGGAACAGCACAAAAACCAGCAAAAACTGTGTTGTCGCGCTGCGGTACAGGGCAGGCTCTATGTCTTGAGGAGTCCATTTAATTCAAGTTGACGGCAGGGGAGGTAAGCTAAGAATTGCACGCCTGGCGCACAGGTAGACGATCTAAATTCGAGTTTCAGCCTTCCAGGAGGTACACCGCAAGGAAGTTCGTGTTACAAGGAGTAGTCTCATCTCCGTGTCCCACCTGAATAGCGACCCGACAACGAGCTTCGGGTAAACATAAGATACGGAACACGAGGGAAAGGAGCGGAAGCAAGCGAAATATGACGACAGCATGCCAGTACTAGTGCACGCTCGAGTTACTGTCCGCGTCGGCGAATACGACCAAGGCCGAGTTCGACGTCATCAGCGGTACGAATTGGAAGTGTACCCACAATTAAATTTAGGCCCCGTGTCGCTTGGAGGTTTAGTGGTGCTCAGATGTAGCGTGGAGGGTGCTGTGCCAGGATTGCTGCCATCAAAAATCCGATTTGACGAGAATCCACCTGAGCGAAATTTAAAGCGAGCTCGAGGACGGGGTTCGCGAACGATCGCAACGTAGAATTGCCATTACTTGCAAGAGATGCGAGACAGCGGAGATTTTCATCGGTCGTGGCGGTAAGGAAGGAAGAGGAGTGGGCGTCTAATCAAACTGACATCATTTGATCGATGGGCGCTTAGTTGCTCGCCTCTTCTCTCCCACCACCATCTCGCTCTACTGCTTTCTGCCGTCCTATTTTCTGACGATCCGAGAACTCGCCCACGGCCACATCTACATCCGGCATGTCGCTCTGCGCCTCGCGCTAGCCCACTCACCGACGAGCTCGGCGGCCTCAAAGCAGCGGTGGCACGCTTCCAGTGGTCTCCCGTTTACGCCTTTCAGGTACGTTTCACTCCACTAACCCTTCTTTCAGTTGATTAATTTGTATTATAGTATGGGAATGGAAAGAGCGACGCCCCCGCAATGCACAGTCGATGGGTCATGCAGCGGAGGCGCATATTCTATCCAGTCATGTCTCCTCCGCCATGCTGCTTACATTACATCGTTCTTCAGCTCGAGGCACCAGGGCGTCGATCTTGTCAGATGCGGGCTAACGCCGCATTTACTCTGCGAAGGCGCCACTGATCGCACCCACCATGCGAGCCTCGGCCCTCTGCATGCCGTCCGTTCGCTTGTGTCTCCACCCGACGAAGCGGTTTTCGTTACAAGGTACATATATGCATGCATGTCCCCCTGCCACTGACGACGCTGACCTTGTACGTTTTGCTCCTCAGATGCACATCCTCCACTACCTGTAGCGCTCGCCCACGCAGCGCCGGCACTCATCGCCTCGCCCTCGTCCTGCACCTCCTATTCATCTCTTCTTCACCGCCCCTTCACCGTGGCCGTCTCCGTGTGGGCGCCCCTTCCTCCACCAACTATCTGGTACGCGTATTCTTCTTTCTTCCCTCCCTTCGACGAATCACGCTAATGCTCCCTCAGTCTTTAGTAGATCTGCGCGTTCGTTCGTCGGGAGCGTGTTGTCAGAGTACGGGTCGCGTGCGGGAGCACTTCTCCGGCACAGACGCTCGATGGGATGTGCGTTCCCACCACATAGATCCCCAGCTCCCAGTTTTTCCCGTCTCCTATTACCGCTGGAGCCTTCACGCCGCCACGTTCCCGCCGCTCTCATCGCCGCCGCACCTTCCGCCCCCTCCACATCCCCCTCCTCTTTATTTATTCTCGACTCTCGACACCGTGACGCTACCCCCGTCTTCCATTTCCGCGCCCGTCTCAATCCTCACTCCTGCACAGTCCTTCCCCATGCGTGCTCGGGCGTCCGTCACGGAGACTCGGAACGCCCCCCCCAGGCGCACAATGCAGGACGCAAGATGCGCTGGACGGAGGAGGGATGTAGAGGAGAGAGGGTGGATGGAGGGAGGATACGGCGGGGTGGGAATAGGGATGGAGAGGAGAGAAGAGGTGGGGGAGGAGCAGGGAGTAGGGACAGAGGGAGGAGCGAGGAGGCGGGAATGAGGTGGTATTGCACGGTGCCACACGGTCACAAGCGCGAGCGTGGCCCGCCTGCCATAATGGTACAGGGTTCGGATTCGATAAGACGTTGGATGGGGAATACGCACACGCCAAAGGCACAGGCCCACCTGCCCCAGCTTGCGAGTACGACGAGTCCGTCCCCCTTCCTTCCGCCTTCCCCACCCTTCCTCGATGCCAACGCCCGCTCATTCCCAGGCCGCGGAATCCTTGCCCGCGCCGGCGCATGTAGGCCGCGCTAGATTCCATGGTGCTGGCCATGGATAGATTAATTACGGACGGGGGTTCGGGAGCGGGGTAGGGATAGGGGTGATGTATGCACGCGCGTATCCGTCGCCAGCGGGCGACGGGTGCGAGAACTACGTCATTGTGCCCACTTGCCGGAGCGCGCGATGCGCCTGACCTGGGTGCGATGCGAGATCCGCTCTGCGCGCGATGGGCTCGTGCACATTTGTGGTTTGCGGCCGGTGGTGGGACTCCCGTCGTGCCGCCGCTCGCAGCGCGGCGGGCTCGTCATGTTGCGCGTCGCTGCCTCCTCCATCGCGTGCATTGCCAGAGCACGGCGGGCTCGCGTCCTGCGCGGATGGGCACGCAAGATGGGGAGTGGAGGGAACGGGTGGGGAAAGCAAGGATAGGAAGCGAAGTGAGAGGCGGACGGAGGGTCGTGCATCCGCTGCCGGCGCGTCGTGTGCGGGGCGTGTTGGTCACGGGTGAAGAGAGCGGAGGAAAAGCTGGAGGAGGGACATGCCGATGGAAGACTGGAGTGCGGCTCGACGCATGCGCGGGGATTTTCAGGGCAGTTCCTGGCCTCTCCTTGTGGCGGGTACCCACTCACCTCACTCTCACGTCTCCTGCCCTCCTGCCTTCTAGCCTCCAGGCTCCTGGTGCGCCGATCGACCTTCAATACAGTCTCGACCCCATTTCACTCACCCTCTTCGAGTTCACCACCTGCATATCTTCCAGCCTGTCCTCCCCGGAGGCGCACCATCTCCCACCTCCCCCGCTTCTCTCTGGGATTCTTCCGTACATGTACACTCGTGCTACGCTGCCAGTGAATTCGGTGGCGGTGCTGCCTCGCTTTCCTTTTTCGGGCTTTGTCTTTTCGCTTACGATCTACGGTATTTCCGCCCGTATCCGCATGTTGTACTGTGGCAATAAATGCATCTGCGTTATTTACTGATACCAAACCGAGCTGGAATACACCGCGTGAACGAGTTCTGCACACCGGTATGACGGATGGAGTTCCGCCGTGTGCATGGCGGGAGAGTCAAGGCCAACTAAACGGTCAAAAGTGGATGCATATTCCAAACAGCGGGCATGCGGTGCGTTCTCAGCGTCCGCTTCTGAATACGCATCCTCACTCAGACTCACTTTCGTTTCCGAGGTCAAGATAAATCTAGTTTATCGACCTGAAGACGCGAGTCACTGTCGACGGCGTCTTGTCCCACCACGTCCACCTCGAGCTTGACATTGAATGACGCAAGCAAGTTTCAAAAGGTGTAGCCCACTAAATTCCGAATAGCTGCGTCACTCAAATTACACTGAATTTACATCCCTGCGAAACTGATTCAATCTCATCAGAAGGCTCTCCCGAATCGCACTTCTTACTGAACAATGCGGCTGCGATGCGTTCGCAGGGCCAACTCCTGAATATATGCAAGCTCACTTGCCTTCGTTTGAAGGTCGCCGAATCGTCCAGCGGCCAGGACAGATAACTTACTTTATCGACCAGGTCCATCTCGACCTCGACTGATGCAAGCAAATCTCACGCGGTTGAACCCTCTGAATTCCGTATACTACGTGCGTCCCTCAATTAAATCAAATTTGCATCCCTGCAAAACTGATTTAATTTTCATGGCAGGCTCTCTCAAATCGCACTTCTCGCTGAACAATGCGGTTGCAGTGCGTTCGTAGCGCCCTCACCTGAATATATATGCAGACTCACTTGCTTTCGTTTAGCGTCCCCTCCTGAATATGTACGAACTCGCTCACTTTCGTTTGGGGAACGTGGAATTGTTCGGAGGCCAGGGCAACTTTATCAACCAGAGGACGAGAACCGCCTCAAGTCCAACTCGACCTTAACTGATGCAAGGAAAATCTCAAATGGCCGAACCCGCGGGATTCAGTTTCGCGCTCTTCACACTGATACTTATATGTAAGTCACTCAAATTAAATCAAATTTGTATGTCTGCGACTCGGATACATGTGACGTCTGGTTTTTTTATAATTAGACTTCACCGCAGGCGCTCTCGAATCCCTACTTCTCGCATCCCGAAACTCCCCCCTTTACGATCTCACCCCGAGAATGAGCGGAAACCCAGTTAAACTAAGATCCAATAGGGCCCGGAGTTTCCCTGCGCTTGGAATTATTATGGGGAAGAGAGGGCAATGCAAAGAATGTCACCGAACCATGCTCCTGTGGTATGTCCTCAGCATCCTCTCCTGAATGTGCGGACTCACTTTCACTTCCGAACCTTTCAGAGGCCAGGAGAAATTGAGTTTATCGACCACAAGAGGAGGGACATCCAACTCTACCTTGACGCAAGTAGCAAATCTCAAACGGCCGCACCTACTGAATTCACTATAGCCAGTGTTGGAATTAAGGGTTAGCCCTTGACTCGACTTGGGGGTTAAAATGGTATTAACTTTAATCCTTCACATGGATTCTCGTCGATCCTAAGTGTTAACTAATGGTTAATGATGGTATCATTCCGTATTTACCATGCCATGCCGATACCTCTGAGAGTGGTTATGAGGACATGCAGGGCTTGTAGAGGCAATTGGGAAAGCAGGTTCTTGTTAAATGGAGGAAGATTAGTGGAAATGCCCCACAGTCCATTGATCTTCGACTCATCACCCATCATGTAACCGAAAGCAGTTACTGATGGAGATCCTGGTGGCAGAGGCACTTGAGTGAAGCACTAGGATAATTAACAGGATCATAGGGACAACTACAAAGAGTAGTCACTGATTTCTGGTGCACTTTCATATGAGGTACAGTCTTAAATTAGGAAGTGCAACGTTCTGACTTGTTTAGCTATTATCTAGACCAAAACTCCACCAAATTACAAGGTCCAAGTTGAGAAACGGAGTGTCTGGATGCTCAATCCCTGGCACAATTTACCTCTGGGGACGATATCATGTGGTTGTTGAGAACGAGGCCAACCTTTCCCACAAGCCAAACAACGACATCGATTGTAGTTCTGGGATGGAGTATTTTCATTCTTCAACTTATGTAGCTGTGATCGGGAACTCTAAAAACTCCCAATGTAACAAAAACTGTTTATTTTACCATGGTGAACAACCGAAGAATAGGAAGGTTTGCTTGTTGAGATCAATGACTATTTGATGCAGCCACAAAAGTTGCTGGTTTGAGGGCCTCACAGTTGCTTTTGGACCAAATCCGTTGGTGCACAGTATAATAAGATCCCCTAATATCTTCCCATAAAATTTGGGCCCTAGCAGGAATCTCCAAGGTACAATATTTTTAGTGTTAAATTTGAACTGCTTTCCCGATGGGAGCGGTACATTCTGTCAAGAACCCGCCACATCAGACTGGTAACCGCTTGAATTGTCTCCCGCACGCCGATGGTCGTACTCCGGCGGTGAAATTTGACTCTGGCCTATGACATTGGCGAGCTCGTGTGCGATTTGGGCTAATGAATGGTCAGTGCTCTGTCCATCATCGGTCACCTTCCACAAACAAATGCTGAATCGTTTTCTGAATTGAGTGCAATGGACCATGTGGGAGCGCGGACAAATAGAACATTTCCTGCAAGATCGTAATTAGGAGTCACGGAGCATTTGTAGAAAAGATATATCAATTTGAAGCCCGAAGTTAGGCAGTGCCTGAAAAGTTGCCTTATGGCATGTCGATGGTCAGCACCCCGGAAGCCGCAACAGATCTAAGCCAGATCCAACTCAATTCTCCGGGATGCCGCGAGCCATATATGACAGCAGCGATCGAGGGACACACGACACTGGCCTGATGATCAATGTACAGCTGCCCTCGGGTATTCTAAATGAATTGATCAGTACTGCGGCAGCAATATATCCTCCTCCTCCCTGCCGCAGGTATATATATACATTTTCCAGGACACATTGGATGACTTTTCATAAGACTAGATAAATTCGGGAGAATATTTACGACCTTTGCCGAGACAGCTGTCGGGACCCCATCAGCTCGGAGGCACAAAAGAGCGGACAAGCTTTGCTTGAAATCTAGGATATTCTGAAGGGGGCAAGGACCCCTCCTTCAGATTTTATTTGACGGAATAAACTGGATTGGCGATGGGTGACCGCACTCCACCCTCTTCCCAAGCTCTCAGGTGGTCAAATTTTCTCGAGAAAAATGTGTTGACCTCACGACGCCCATGGGAGTCCGTTCCGGCTCAGCTTTGAGGATATGAACTGCACTTGTTGTATTTCTTTTTTTTGCTTATGGAAATTCAGGCTATCGTTGTTGAATTGAATATCCCGAAGATGGATGGCATCACTGGCACCCTCAAACAAGCTCAGATATTCGTGCGGAATATTCTAAGCTTATGGAAAGTCAACCACTGAATTTACATGTCTGGAATTTTTGAAGGTCGAATTTTGTTCCTCCAGGGTTTTCCTCCAAGCCAAACCAATCTTATTCGTCTCTATTGGTTCTGGACTTTCTGCTGAAGGGTATGCAACACAATCAGGTCATGCGACTCAAAACGCGAACCACTAATAAGTCTTAGTCTCTTGTAGACAGACACTCTATACGAACGCTCATGCCTCGCTGTATAGAAGCCTTAGCCATTCCCGCGTTCATGGCGCGACTTATCGACTCATCTTCTCTCAGTTAACATGAATTAAACCTGCATTCAACGGAAAGTAGCCCTCGTAGTAGAACACCTGTCATTCACTCCCATGCCTCTTTCACCAGATCTGCGCCTCTTTCCGCAACAACAGACGTAGGGGCCTGCGTATTTGCACTTGGCACATACGGAAATACCGAAGCATCAATAATACGAAGTCGACTGGTGCCTTTAACCAGCAGATCCGGATCCACAACTCCATGCCGTGCATCTTTGGCGGACATCGCAGCGGTACCGACCAAATGGAAAGAAGGCCCGGCCGAGTTTCGAATAAATTCGTCGAGGGCATCGTCAGAGAAATTTTCCACGTCCACAATTGGAGCGATGATGTAGTCTTGCCATGTCGGAGCCTCGAAGAGTCTCAGGACCTTTTTTATCGCTTCCCGCCCAGTGAATACGTCAATATCGCTCTGGAGGAAATCAACATCAATGACAGGCGAATCAAACGGGTTGCTGCTGTTGATGATCACAGAACCGCCTGATACAAAAAATTATTATTATATCGATTTATTCGATTACCCAAGTTGAGTACTTACGGCTGACTGGATTGAGAACGCCAATAATTGCCGTCAAAGCATTACTTGCATTACTTCCTGGAGGTGCGCCGAAATTACCCGGCTAAATTGGGTCGTAGAGGTCAACAACGATTATTCCCGTCGGTAGCCACTCACAGTAAAGGTAACCCCAATATGAGGTGAGTCGGGGCCTGCAGAGGGATCGGTGAAATTATTTGAAGCAAGCGTTTTGGGGTCCAGGCGAAGCCATCCCTTGTGGGTCGTTCCTCCCGCCGAAAAGGGTCCAGTATGTGACCGATTCCACTGAGCAAATAGATAGGTTGCGCAAAAGCCGCACAGCCGCATGCGGCTTCATGCGGCTTTTTGGGCATTGTGCAAAGCTGCGGCCTTTTCTTCGCTGGTCTTGGTTCTTATTTTTCGAAGTACCATTTAATGCCTCCTGAATCTCATATTCCACTCCCGGGAGTGTTGTGTTTTGGATGCGCACCCGTGGGAGGCCGGATTTTTCAGGCATCAAAAAACATCACTCACTTTTCCGATACTTTCATGTATGCCACGCAGCAGCGGTGGTGCCCAGGATATTCTCTCTCCCCACAGCGCCTCTCCTTCACCTCAGGTACGCTTATATTACAATGGTGGATTGACATCTCGCAGATTTCAAATTTGCCGCGCGGCTTTGCACAATGCACAAAACCCGCATGCGGCTCGTGCGCAACCTATCTAATGCCTCATTGAAGCGCGTCTCGTTCTGGGTTACCGAATCCAATGTTTGGGTCGAGTTTACAGTCCAGCTAAGCCCGAATATGGGTTGGTCAGTGGCGTTTTGTCCAACGCTCGGGAGATCCAAGAGAGTGGGGATTTTAAATGCAGTCAAAGCTGCTTCGTCGCCGATTCCACTGTGCAGGAGAATTTTTGGGGTGCCAACGGAGCCCGCGGAGAGGATGATCTCCTTTGTGGCTTTTACTGTGAAAAAGGACCCACCTGAGCGTCGATTAGTATTGATTTTCTTCCGCTTTGAAAGAATCAAATTACCCTGCGCGAATTGCACTCCTTCAAAAAACAATTTCCCGTTCACACGGCTGGAGTCGACAAGCTTGGACACCTAGGACCATTCCCCTCCGAGCTCAACCTTCATTACCGGAAAATTGTGTTCCCCGACAAAGACTTTGCATTCCCGCAGTGTGGCGGCAAAGCCTTCACACCCAACCAAATCACACCCAAAAAAACAACTCGGTGGCGATGCGTTCCCGCAACGATACGACACTTGAATCCACGTCTCATAGCACCCTACCCATATAATCCCCCGGATGGCCCCCCCCATCCGTTACCCCTTCGGTCCAAGCACTTGAGCCCAGGTGGCCCAATCGGGGCAGGTCATGGGTCAGGGTCATGGGGCATTTCGGAGCGGAAGCACCGGAATGACTCACCGCAGGAAAACCTTGAACCTAAGTGACTCACCTCACTGGTGGTTTCGCCGGCTCTCTGAACGTACGTCCCACTGCATCGGTCCCGGTGCCTCCCTGGGAGTGGGGTTCCAACAAGTGAGAGGAGGGGCCGCTTATGTCTCTACTATAGTAATCCAACCTAGTGTTCGGGTGACGGTGACCCCCCAAATTTTATTGAGAGACGTTCCAAAAACCCAGAATTCAAAAGGATGTTCTTTGCCCATCCCAGTGAGAGGCAATTCCAAGGAATGCGAACACTGACTTGGTCAGATTACAACAGTGTCAGAGCACTTGAGTATTTGCGGCTTTATCCACTCTGCGGCCAGCCAGAATGATGGCAGCACATTTCCGTTTGATCTTATTAAACACTGCCACTGAGCCGGAACAAACTGGATGACTCGCGGCAAATGCCGCCGGAGTTTTACAACTCTAAGAATGTTACAGTTTGTGTTTTATCTAGGGTTCCCATTTTACTTCATAAAGATGGACGTACCGTATCTGGGATCGTATACATTCACTGAAGAACAGCAACACACCGACAGGGATTTGTCTTGTACTTCGGGTCCAATTTTACTTCATGAGATGGATTGGAATTCCTTAAATAGTTTGCATTTTTGAGGTATAAGGATGGTATACTATCACCGAAGAACAGCAGGAATAAATCAGACAGGATACCAGGTCGGTGTGTAGCACCGGGTGCACCAATGTAGGCAGACATACTAGGTTCAGTGGCATTGAACCACTTGGCTTTCTGTCGCTTCTTCCGATCCGCAGCCAGCCAGACTGATGGCATCACATTTCCGTTTGATCTTATTAAACACTGCCACTGAGCGGGAACAAACTGGATGACTCATGGCAAATGCCGCGGAGTTTTACGACTCGAAGAATGTTACAGTTTGTCTTTTATCTAGGGTTCCAATTTCACTTCATAGAGATGGACAGGAATTGTGCTAACAGTTGGAGGTACTGCATCGGGGGTATACTTTAACCAAAAAACACCAACACACCAAACAGGAATTTGTCTTTTAGCTAGGGGTTCACAGAACCCAGTTCTCCTTTTCACAGCTTTCATTGACAGCCCAGGTGCGACTCCTCAGATCAGCCTGGTCAATCTCGGATCATCAAAGATCATTGCTCAATTTAATGTATTTGCTCAGTGCAGAGTATACTCAAAAAATCACGGAAGTTTACCAGGATCCAACAGAATCCATTTATCTTTTCCAACGCTTTCAGTGGCAGCCCAGGTACTACTCCTTGAGTTCTCAGCCTGGATGATCCGTGATTACCAAAGATCATTGCTCAATCTGATGTTTGCTATTTGCTCAGGGCAGAGTATACTTAAAATCATGCAAATTTTGCAGGGTCCAACAGAACCCATTTCTCTTTTCCAACGCTTTAATTGGCAGCCCAGGTACCACTCCTCCAGGTCTCAGCCTGGATGATCTCGGATTCCCAAAGACCATTGCTCAATTCCATGTTTGCTATTTGCTCAGCGCAGAGTATACTTAAAAATGACAGAAATTTAGTAGGGTCCAACGGAACCCATTTCTCTTTTCCAACGCTTTCACTAGCAGCCCAGGTACTAATCCTGAAGGTCTCAGCCTGGATGATTGGATCGGTTGCCGCTGGATGTTTGATGCTCACCAACAGCATTTGAAGGCAGAATTCATTGTATCTGCGTTTCATCACTGCCTATAAGCCCTGGACAACACCGCGACTGATTTTGGAAAACACTCCCTTAGCGGAGCGATGATTATGGAATGACATCATAGACTGGCTTCTGTCCCGTTCCCCGAGGTGCTGCAGCCCCTCGATGACATCTTGACCACATTCCCGCCACCTTTAGGTAAGGGGTTTAGGCCCATGGAGCACGTCTGTTGTCAAGTTTAACCCGATCGGGTTAAACGAGCCTACAGGGCCGACGTTTGACAGAAGTAAGTTTTGGTGGGAGTGCTAAATATTATATTGCATCGTGCACGAGGCTAGGAAGTATGACAACAAACGTAAAATCTCTGCAAAGAAGAACTTAAATCGTCTCACCTTACCGATAATTGCAGTCCCAAAGGTGCGCATCATTTTTTCACTTGTCGGCACTTTTTGATCCTTTGGAAAGAACGGCTCATGTATTGCTCAATTCTGCACGGATTGAGGCCGGAGACGGCGTGCCTTCTTTGTTGATTCACACGCAATTACTGATCGAAATCCTCAGAGGAAAATTTTAAACTGGTGTATGGGGCCATCAGTACATTGAAACTAACGTGGAAACCTCAAATCTCGCTAGAACAGGCTGAACTTTTGTCATGACATGCTTGCAGACATCGTAACTTTTATAGAGCATTTCTTCTGCGGCGTATTTCTAGGAGCTTTGGTACTTTACTTTTTTTCCGTCCTAATCTTGTATGATGCACAACTCCCGGAGTTTTGACACTGGGATACCACGGTAAAATGTTGTTAGGATGATCAAGGTCCTCCACCTCCTAATGAACACGAAACGCGTCGAAAACGCGTCAAAACTGCGTTGGACGCGCTCCAAAACCAGGGTAACACGCAACTGGGACACACACCAAGTACAAGATACATCAAACAGTCCGACCCTGCTTGCTGCTCTTAGTGGCATCCAGAAAACGGGACAAGGGGAAGAAAATAATGAAAAGGAACGGAAAACATTCGCACCCCATTAAAAAAAGAGCGTATGTCAACAACAAAGTATGAAAGTGCGATTCCGGGGCTGATACTGATTTGGAGACCACCCCCCACGACACCATCTCGCAGTGTGCCTATAAGCCATACAGTACATATTTATGGGTTTTGAAGATCCTTGGACGGGATACTGGCCCTCCCTGACTTTGCGTCTCTTTCTCATAGAGTGGACAGTTTTACACGGCTGATCTGCAGTTTTTGCTCTCGTTTCAAGGTTTCCCGGTGATTTTCCCCAAATCAATATATTTAGTGCGGTATTATACGTGTATGGGACTCCTTCATTCAGCTCATACAGGTCCCCAGGCACTTGAAACCCTTACAGCAAGAGGATGGGTGAAAATTAACTAATTTGGAATATGATGCTGGATAAATTCGGAGTCATTACGCTGATCGATATTGACAAAGCGAAGCGAGTTCATGGGGAGTGCAGAAACTGCACCGATTTGGAAGCAATATAATCACCGGAGGAGACGAGCGCAAGCCTGGAAGAGGCCGAGATTTTGGGGTATCCACTATAATGTTTGACTTTTCATTTCTTTCGGGTTGAAAGCCCGTCAAATGTGTTAACATTGATTGTTTCACGATTGTACCAAGTACAATGGATTAGAATTTCATTCCATCGACACGGATAGACCACCAAAATATCAACATGTGTTTATATGACCTCGAATTGCTTCAGGTGTATGTTGGTGCCATAGGTAATGAAGGGCAAGGTGGAGAATTTTACGGCACATGGACCGGGTTCCTGGAGTAGCTCAACTGTGACTTGAGACGCGAGGAAGACGGCCGGAGAATCACACTTTTCCCTAAACGGGTTCGTAGATCGCAAGTGTTACCACACTAGGGGGTCGTAAGGCACGTAAGATGCCATTCACGCATCCCAAAGGCCACGCTCATCGGAATGTATGCTCGGAAAAGGGAATGATTTCCTCGTGCTAGCACGCACATTGACGATTCAACACTGAAGGTAAAGCAAATAAGGATCACCGGAAATGGCCAGTCTCGAAAAAGAACCTTTCACGGCCCCATTCGTCTGCAACAAAAATATGCTCATTGACTGGATATCAATTCATGCGCCCAACAGCACCGGGGATTGGGCCACATAAAAATTCTTTGCCAGCGGTGCAACGCTGTCTATCCCTCGAGCGGCTTGGGAACTGGGAGAGGCATATATTTTGACGTCAACCCGGAGACTGAATATTATTGAGACCTTACGCTGAGTATGAGGAAAATAAAATGCATGCCTTCAGCCTTGACTCTAGATACCAGTTAATACGACAACAGAGAGCGAGGGGATCGTGGAAAAGCAATGACGGAAGGATGGGAGCGTGCGCAAGACGACACGGAAATGGAAGACCGAAGCGTGGAAAGTACAAGGACACCGAAAGACTGCGAAGGTAGGATGAAGGGAGGAATGGGGCGAGGAAGAGAACTGGGTAACGCGGCAAGAACACCGGAGTACAATAAAGAAAACGGGCGCAAAGTATGCAAAAAAATATGCACGCCCGCGTGTAGGGAGTGCCCGGCCCGCAAAGGAGGGGGAATGGTGTGGTGGGAGGTGAGAGGAGTGAAGGTTCTGGAATAAAGGAGATATGATTAGCGAACAGGCATGGTGAGAAAAGGGAGAGAGAAAGAAAGAAATTGAAAGAAAGAAACGGAATGGAAGGCGAGGAAAGAACGGGCGCGGGCAGGGCTGGAGAAACGCACGATGATACTTCTCCTGTGTTCGCCAGCGCCAGCGCGGACCGATCTCGAGGAAAAAAGAACGAAGTCTGAGTGGAGTCAACCCTTCCCAAAAAAGAAAAGAAACATGGCAAGCGCAACGAGCAGAAACCCGCCGCACGCCACCCTGCAAACACCCAACCCTACTTCTCCTGAAGCCGTTGGGCTTCACGCCCACACACTCTTGAGAACGTTCGCAAGGTGATCTCCTTCCATCTGGACGATACTCTGGGCTTTCGCTGATTATACTGCCTCAAACTTGACGCTCTCTGGCCGGATGCAGAGCACCTCATTGTCCACTGAGTCCACAGCGGTGATGACGGCCTCATGGTGGAATGGAGAATGCATGTGAGGCCTCCGCACGATAAAACTATTCACATTTTCGACACTCTGGCCAGGGGTGACTCGCACCGCAATGATTGTTGAAGCAATTCCCTCCGCATCGAAAATTAGGGATAATGTCACGCAGGATGGGGAAGCACTTACCACCAACGGTGCAAGCACAGTGCTGTCGGTTGCCTTTTGAAGGAGACGCATTATATCGTATCAACCTCAATAGTGCGTGTCTTACGACATCGACGGTACCGATACAAGGAGAATGAAAGCAATCCCGCCGCACAGGTACAGGGCGCCGGATTCTAGGCCAACCCTATCTATCGTGGGGTCAGTTCTGTGGGCAGACAGGTGGCTGTATACTTTTGAGTGTTGAAAAAAAAAACCGACTCAAAATCTTTTCCGATTCGCTCAGTTCTTTTTTTACAGTCAAAAGTGTATAGCCACCAGTCTGCTCACAGAAATGGGCCCAAAATAAATAGGGGGGTTCGATAGAGACGATGGATGTTGTAATGAAAGAAAAAGGTGCGTCTTCTGGAGCGGAAGAGATACATATGGGAATTGGAAAACAAAAACAAATGAGAGTGCTACACATCACAGTGGCTGTCGAATATTGGCCATCGAATAGGCGACATCGAAGCTTGCAGAGCGGCGAGGTCAACTGACGCGAACGGGCTGACAGGCGTCGTCCGAGAAGCGCTCAGACCATCGAGCACCTCAAAGCGCGGCAAATCTTCCGCCGGCAGAAAACCTTTGAGGAAGGCGATCTCGACCTGCTTCAGCAATGCCGGTGGGTTGACACCGCTGGAATGCGGCGTGACCACCGCAGGCGCCTGTGCGCCGGGGGCATCGCTGCCACGGCGCACCATCCGCGACGCAAGCATGCGATACAGCGCATCTATGGTGAAGCGATACTGCCGGATGAGGCGGAGATGTGACAGTTCGGGAAGGAGCGCGGCGCCCGTGTGCGCGGGCTCCCGTGTGAGCGCCGCCAGCAGCTCGTCCCTGATTTCCCCGGACTCTTTGTCCTCCACCGCGAGTGACCGCAGGCCAGAAAAGTGTCGGAAGATGCGCACGAAGTCTTCCGTGGGCACTGCGCACTCCGAGAAGACGATCGATTCGAGGGGACACTGCGAGCGGTCCAAGAACTTCCATAGACTTCGGAGTCGCCCGCGGTCAGTGCCCATGTTGGAGACCTTGAGCGTGGTGAGCGAGGGTGTTGTGAAGCAGTCGAGAATTTCGTCCGGGCTGCCCGTCTCCAGATACAGCGCTGTGAGGTTTGCGAGGACGGCATGGTGCGACATCTCTGTCTCAATAGTGTAGGTCAACGAGAGTGTGCGGAGATTGGGCAGCGAGAGGATGTCCGCGACGTCGCCAACATTCCGCAGATGGGCGGTTGTCACCTGGGAGAAGGGGAGCGGGTGGTAATGCAGGATCTCTCCCGGCATGTCGAATGTATGCAGCCGAGGGAGTATCTGCAATCCGGGAATGGGGCGGTCCGCGGGATGGATAAGCAAAGACAGGATTTCGAGACCGAGCAGTTTGCTCTCCAACTGCTTGAAGTTCGGTGTCACCGTATGCGGCAGATCCCCGAACAGCGTGAGGCTGCGGATACGCGCACAGTGCGCGTCGAGCTGAGCAAAGAGTCGTGTTTGACGCGCTGGATGATCATAGTATCCGGGAGCAATTTCGATTTTCAGGACGATGGTGAGCGGCGCGGTGCCGGATCGCTCCAGATACTCCTTCAAAAGCTGCGCCATCGACTCATTGGGATAAAACGGGCACGAGAAATTCGACCAGAGGGAAGATTGCGACATAGCCAGTGCGCGGAAGTTCGAGCAGACTTGGCTGAAGACCATGGCTGGATCAGCGCCGATGTGCGACGGGTCCCGAGGCCCAAGATCCCGTGTGGCCCGCACCGTGGCCACCAGGGTGGATAATATTTTGACAAGAACGTCGTCGGGACACCGCCGGACAGCGGACGCGGCGAACGCTGCGAGCGGGATAGGTCCGAGGGCCTCGTATTCGCGAACCAGCCTTTCGCCACGCTCCCGAAGTTTTGTGAGCAAGGGAGTATATCCCCAGTACGCCTCCCGCTTCAGGCGTGCTGCATCCTGTTTCTGGACTAGCTCCTTCTCACTGTCACGAAACCCATTCAATGTCGTAGTCAGCAGTGCGCGAAGAGTTTGCCGTCGGATTCGGTCCCTGTCGAACAGCTTCCTATCGCGCGCCGTAATATTGTGCGGATTCATCATACTACACACTCGGTGACGGTGGTCCAGACGCCGAGGCTGCTCAGAGTTGCCTCTAGTTGGGCGTTGGATGGGCAACCGGTGGTAGGTCTGGCGATATGAGCGATCGATACGGAAGGGATACAGGACGCACACGTACCTTTGGCCGTCAGTTCCTGCGGCGGCCGACTGGGGCCGATGAGCCTTGATCACCTTGAGCGACCTGGTTAGCGGAAAGCGGGAGGAACGTGACTGATGACATCGTCACGACGCCACCCCATACCAAATATGGGACGGTCTAACTTCTAAGGCTCCAACCTTTTGTTTTCTGTGTATAGATCTGGGCAAAATAAAAGGAAAAGGTTTTAAACACTTTATAAACCGTTTAAAACCGTTTATAAAAGTATATATTTTTAGGGTTTATGAATCATTACCGTCCACCACAGTAATGGGGTGTTTACGTTCACGGAGTGACCTTGGGTATTCAAATATCAGGAACATCAATTACATTGAAAGGGGGCACTTGCAAGGGAAATCTCGGGAATGTCGACATCAACCATGCATATATTGTTGAGGAAAGAGCCGAATGGGCCCCGTCGATGAAATGTGGCTGGTGGTTTGTGCTGGCTCGGGTGGTACGATAAAACACGTTCGCCACCCACTGTAACATTTTGAGTTGCACTGATTGCTCAAATGCTGAGACATTTGACCTGTCCAGCGGGAGTTTGCGTTGGGTTGCACCACCAGCGGCTGGAACAAATCATCGGCTGTTGCCGGTGTATGCCGACACAGCCGAATTTGATGTTGCCCACCGGACCTGGACCTCGGATGTTGAAATCAGGTCTGTGCCCCGCAGGGTGACACCTGCCGGTGATTTCAATTCAATTTCAAGCCTAATTCCATTAACCAGCAACCTCGGACTTGATCGGCCCGTGCCCAAACGTACTATGCCGTATACGGCCATACGATACGGCTAGATACGGTCGACTTTGGGGGCTCACGGTACAGTAATATATCGTACCGTCCCGTCCGTCTGTATCACCGTATCGTACGAATACGGTGAAGAGCCCTGCCCGTAAAGAAAATCTTGTAACCCTGTAAAAATGTTTTATAAACTGTTTAGACCTCGAGCAAAATAAAAGGAAACGGGAACGGTTATAACCGTGTATAAAGTTTATACATGGAAAACGTTGGACCCTTAGGACGGTCATTGGGGTATCAGAGAAAAAATTCGAAGATTGTGTCCACGCGATGAATAATACATGCCGAATTCCTCGTCCAGATATGAGAAGCGTTTAAGCGGTAGGTGGCAACCATAATAGTGATTGCGTCCTCGAACTTCCCGCGACTGCGTTGGCCTTTCCTTCTTCCAATTGGGTTGATTTGGTACTTCCGGACCTTACAAGTTGTCTCGAGCACCCCAGCGAGGATCCGGCTGTGAAGCCTTGGTTCTGGATCATCTGGCTGTTCATTGGCCCGATGGTAGGTCCTATCTCCTTCCAGTCGTATATATTCATGGCAGTGAGTTTCCTTCTTCTGCATGTTTTCCACGCCGCTAATGACAATAAAAAGACGCGTACTTTCGTCCGTTGCGATGCGATAGTTATCGAGCTGGTCTTTGAACACGTGCTGCGCATCCGTGTCAAGGCGGAGACCGCTGAAAAGAAATCGTCGAGCAGCGATACATCTACCCCCGCGGATAGTGAGGCCCCTTCAAGAGGACTCCAGCGGGGATGAAACACTCAATTCGACCGACGCCGATCCTCTCTCGCGAGATAAGACCCTTCCGGCCAGCTCTTCCAGCATCAAGTCCACCACCTCGAGTCAAGCCAAAGGCAGACCAGGACTCATCTGACAGCAGTAACGTGGTTGGAAAAATCACCAACTTGGTTAGTGACCCTCGCCTCCTTGCATTTCACCGTTTGGCTGACCCTGTCGCTAGGTCACCACGGATTTGGGCAATATTGTCGACTCGCGAGACTTCCTGTTCATGTTCCTGCTCATGCCGCTGAAGATTATCCTTTGCGTCGTTTTCCTGTACCATTGGACGGAGGTGAGCTTTTGAACATATTCTATCTGTGACTTGATGTATTCGCCGCAGTTTGTTCGTCGGCATGGGTGTGATAGTTCCTCTGTACCTGACTCAAAACTCCCACCAAACTTGTAGCATCTTCATTACTTACATCACCTTCCCCGCCGCCTTCCCGCGTACCTACTCCAGGCCAGCTAACTACAATACCTGTCATACGTACATAGTGCGACATGGGCCCCAAGGGGCCCGCATGCACTCTAATGGAAAATTGAATTGAATTGAACTGTACCCTTTGCCAGGCTATGTTGCCAAGTTGGTGCAAAGTGCGCTTGAAACGCTTTGATTTGGAGGACGTTTCACCCAAATTCTAGCAGTCCAGCGACGTCTCAAGAAAACCGATCTCCGGGTCCAAGCAGCCACCGAAAGTAGGTTGCTCTTGATTACCGGAAAAATACTCGGACATGCCTTCACACAAGAACGTCTTGCGGACGATCAAGTTGGCGCTTACACAGTTCTGCTGCCGTCATTTAACCAAAGAAATTTAGACTCTTCGAAGGGGAAAAATAAATGAACGAGAGGTTGGCCGAGAAACAAGAAGAAGAGTTGAATTCGCTGTGGAAGCGGCAGCTGCTTAATCTACTGAATGGCATGCTCAAGTATGTGAGATTAGATTTGCAATTTCTGTTTCTGATGTTGTGGTTCAAGACGAACTTTTTGCCCAATTAGTGTAGGCCTTTGATTGTCATTCTGCATACTTGCAAAAGTTTCATTTCCCTACTCTTTCGCCGCTCGTAACAACGTAAGTTATCATTCTTTATTTTGGGGCAAACTGTTAACGCTGTGGTAGAATATCCGTGATGTTACTAGGATGTGCTTCACTTGCATGAGGTTGGACAAGGGACACTCGATTTTTATGGCGTAAAAAAATCTCGGACTCATGACGCACCATGCTCAAGTATCGGGTGCGGAACGTCCACAGGAGACCGAGGAAAGAGTGCCGCTTGTTGGAAACAGAGACTTCAAGGTGCTACATTTTTTGTGAGATAGTTGCCCCGGTCGAGGAGTTTATCACACACCTCGAAGCTCTTCGCTTTGAGATTTGCGGCGTGTTCGGCACCGGGGGCAATTGATCTGAAATAACTCTAGGAAAAAAGGAAGCGTTACTAGGGAGATCAAACAGAAGGGAAATTGAGCCCAGCGGTCCGCAAGCGTAGGGAATGCACGTGGAGAACAACATCACACGGGCCCAATTTTGACGAGGACTATGTCCAGAATTGGAAGTGTTCAAAGCCTCCAAGTCGTTACGAGCGCACATACCAACCCGATTTTGCATGGACTTGAAAATTTGAAATTCCAGGGAGGCAAGGACAATTGAAGAATGAAAGGTTTCCGTTGCCCGATCTCGACGAGGCCCATGTATCGAATTAGAAAACTTCAGTCGTGGCCAACGAACGTACCAGACCAAATTGGCGTGGACTTGATAGTCCGAGACTCGGGGAGGGGCAGGAAGGATGTGGGTCGATCTGTACAAGCCCCGTATCGAATTGGGAGGGTTCATACCAGACCCAAACTACACGGCGCTGAGAATTTGAGATTAGAGAGGGGGTAAGGACGATTATGGAACGAACGTTTTCGATCCTTCCGGGACGGCAAACACGGATTAAATCTGGGGAGGATTGAGCTGGAAACGCGCCGGTAGGTGCTCATTAAGCCAAGGTGCAGGAAGCGTACCTGAGACCACGGGGAGGGTTCGAAGATGAGCCTTGGGAAGCTCCAGGAAAAAGGACTAAGGCTGAGGGAAAGATCAGCGACGAATTGAAATCGAAAAGGAGATCAATCAGAAGGGTGCTTAAACCGGGAGAGCTGCGCGGCGAGCAAATGGAAAACAACAAGGAAGGGAGAAGGGAAGAACGACAAGCATAGATTGAGGATGGTGGAGCTAGGCCACCAGGATCGGGTTCTGAGCGTCATCGTGTACGCTGAACCGACACCCATGTCCCGGGCGGCGGCGCTGGATTTATGGAAGAGTTAAATAAATCGGATTAGCTGATAGAGCGAGAGAATTTCTTTTGAAAGGACTCACCGGTATGGGGTGCCAAGTCAGTGTATTCGTTGGCTCAGACAGCGACCAGTAAGAAAAAGGCAGCAGCGCAAGGCAAACGAAGAGTAGCGAGCAAACCCTGGAAGCTGGGGAAGACAAAAAAAAGGGGTGAGAGTTGAAAATATATGAATTAAAGCCTACCTTTTCCCAGGCGCGCATCGCACATCCCGCCCGCCCTCCCGACGCCAGCAAGGGCTTCGGCGGGAAAAACCACGCAAGAAAATGGTTGTGGGCAGATACAAGAGTTACATGCAATAGATTAACTATTAGAGGGGAAGCATATGGAGATTTTGACTCACCGGTGTAAGGTACAAAATCCCGGATTGAACAGGGACAGATACGATACGTGCGGCAGCGGCGGACAAACGAATGACAGCGGGTAATGTCCTGCGCACTAGAGAAGACAAAGAAGGAGTAATTAGATCCCCCGCCCGAGGTATAGATAATAACACGTACCTTGATGACCGCCCAGTCCACCGCATCCGGCCGCCCATCCGATGCCACCGATAAACCCAAATGTCCAAAGCACTTTGCAGGACGATGATTTGCAAGCTAAAGAAGAGCTATATACCGTAGATCAGCTCCTTGAACGAAAGGAAAATAAAAAAAATTGGCTCACTGGTGTAAGTGCAAAATCAGGGCTGGTTTGGACAGCGATAACCACGAACGAGAATTCACATGGTCTGAACGACCGCGTGAGACGAGGTGGTGGAGAGGACATACAATCGATTAGTTACGAGAACGAAAGGAAGTTCAAAAAATCCGCTTGCCGGTGTGGGGTCGCAAATCAACATCATTGCTAGCTTGGTCAGCGATGATACTTGTGGGAAAAGCGAGCAGGGGGCGAGTGGTAGGGCGATGGCATGGAAGGCCCGGAAATACGTTCTTCTTTAACTTCCAGATCAGAGTGCGCTGTAAGTGGAGGTAAAGGTAGCGTACCACGGAGCAGGCATATGTAAAGAATAGTCCAAGCTCCCCAGCCAATGTTAACGAATCGAACTAAAAGTTCAATACTGAACGGAACATGGCAAGCCGACGATGGGCTGTGAGAGCCCAGGTACGTCTCTCAGTCGGTTTCTGTGTCAGTATACTGAACTAAAATCAGATGAGTGCAAGTATTCAATATTAATTGAACCATCGTACCGTGGGGTTTCGAAGCTGAACTAACTGAAAGGTCAATAGCAGGGGCTTTCACTGGCAAGACAGTGAGCGATATTGAATAATAAGATCCAGTTCGCATATATACCGTGATGCGCAACCGATACAACCAAAGAGAAGAAGCGAAATCTGAAGAACAGAAAATGTCAGCAGAATCATAGTTTCAGACAAATTGAGGGGAACAATAATCCAAGTCACGTCGTTATGGGTGTCTCGGCAGAAGCTCGTCGATTTTCGCTTCAGAGGGCGAGGAGCCTGTGACTGCTGGCGTCCGTGTCGGAAAGTTTCCCAGGGGGGCATGGCAGAGGTTGGGAGCGTGCGGAAGCGGGCATCCGGAGGAGGCCTGAAAGTGCGCGATGCGTATGGAAGTAAAATGAAAAGCACTCACAGCCGCGGTGAATAGACTAGCAACGAACCGATCACCGAGGACATTCATACAAACGCGATCAGAAGTTGAAGTTAAGCGGCGGGAATTTACTGGTTTGACTCCAGTCAAGAACGCATGGAGGGAGCGCGATGTTGTAGGAAGGAAAGGAGCTCAGGCGCGGACAGGGTAACGGCAAGTTTGGAACGCGCACATCACATCGAGCTAAATTGCTCGCTATTGTACACTCCGGGTACTGCGGATTCCAGATTGAGTCGCAGCCTGAGTTCAGCTCGCCGGCGCAGCGATGTCGAAAATATAATCACACTCCGCTGGGGATCTACAGGTCAGCTGGATATTCAAAAAAACTGAAAGGGCGGAGTTGAGAATAACTTGGATCGGTGTTAAAATTGAAGACATATTTCCATATTCAGTCTGGAATCTGGATGGTATCGGTGAATTCCTTGCGCTCTGGAGTAAAGTAATCATAGTGAATAGACATGGTTGGGCTCGAGCGATGGACTCACTGCCGCATTCCAACTGGACAGCGTAGGTAACTTCCTCACGCTCTAAAAAGTTGTCAATAAAATCGCAGGTCTATGTTAAAATCGAATACATACTGCCGTATTCAGACTTAGCAAACTCTTCGCGCTCTGGATCTCCTCCAGTTCCTCTCAACGTGGGCAAACTAGAGACGCTCACAGTTGAACGCCTGAGTAGTCGGCCAATAAATCAATGGGGGACGGGGTCCGCGCGCGTTCACAACAGAGGAAACGAGACGGATGCGCTTCGAATGAAGGGCGATGATCTTCGTTTGCTGTTGCGGTGAGCGCGACGCGCATGGCGAGAAAATACTGCACGAGATGATGGAGACCGCAGCATGGGGAGAATTCGGGATAAGAGCAATGAATAGAAATAGCCGGGGCGGGTGGGAAACGTGTATACTAACCTAGGACCATGAGGGTGAGTGAGTTTTGAAGTGTAGGAAAGTGCGCGCGTACCGAAAGTTATCGTTAGTGGCCGTGAGCGTTAGCAAGAGAGTGATGGCAGGCAAGATTGAGGCGGTCTCGGTGCGTGAGTGCAGCGTCGATAGGAGCGACTCGCGAGGAGGCGCAGCTCGTCGGTGACGGTCCGCCAAAAACTAAAGGTGTTGTCGGAGAGTTCGATGGAGGCAACGGCGGTGAGGGGGGCGCATCAATGTGGAATACAAACAGGATTTATGGCGATCAGGAATATGATCAAAGGAAAGCGGAAGATGGAGGACGGATGAGGATGGGTTAGTGGATGGCGTACCTCCCACAGCGTCGCGGCACTGTCTGGTACGCGGAGAGCTCGAACGTAGTATGGTTTGCCACGGCTGCGTATTCAGGAAAAAATGAGCAAGGAACCAAAAAAAAAGTGAAGCTCAAGAATACGTACCATTTGAAACACGCACGACCTCGACGGTGTCCGAGGTGTGGGCGACGCGAAGATGGACGCGGTGGTGGTACATAGACCACGGGGAATGAAAGGCGTCTGGCAGTTGGGTGGTCGCTCGTTCATGGGCGGACGTTGGGCTAGGGCGAGCGGCTTCTGGGAATATTATGGCGGCCGTAGCAGACAAGAGGTGTGATGCCGGAGCACAGCCCCTTGATCCGCGCACAAACATGTCGTGTTGTGCCTTGGTTGTGCTGCCGTACTTCGAGTGAAATTCGGATTGGACTAACACTAGAAGTGGGTTGAGTCAAGAAGACTGTCCAGGATTCCCGGAGAGTTGTGTGATTTAGTCAACTTCTGAGGAACAACGGGGTACTCAGGGGTGTGTCGGCATCTCTCTCTTTGGTCCTTTTCTTATTTCTCTTCTCTATAACCCATCAGCTCTAATTATTCAACGATGGCACAAAAATCAGCTTGACTCTGCACCGGACCGAACGCAACATTCAGGTTCAAGGTCCAGCATGTTATACCTATCTGAACCGCCGGCGGCTTTCAGCTTCAACGTTCAGACGGTGAGGGTGTTCGGACGCGAACTGGAAGCTAGACGTCGAGGTTAGATTTGTAATAAGTCTTGGATTTTTTCTAGTATCCGACCAAGTTCTCACCCAGCCACCGTGAAGGCGCTTCTCGTGCCAAATACGCGCCGAGGCAACACTTTGACGACAACCGGGAACACTTCCGAAATGAAGAGAAAATACTCAGCTTTATTGTTATGATTTGTGACACAAAGTTCAACCATCAGACAAGGTACGACTCTTGATAACTTGAAGGATTGTCTCCGGCTTCGGGAGACCTTATCGATCTTTGGAACGCGTACCTGACCCAGTCAAAATACTTGTGAGCCGAGATATTCCAGATTTCCAACACAAAAGGGAGAGCACTGGGACTTGGCTCGGGGGTTTGGTAGAAGGTTGGAAACTTGGTCCAGGGCCATGGCAAAGAAGCACGTCGAAATCAGAGGATAGACGGGCTCCGAGGTTGCTCAGCTGGTAGCATGATATCCTCTGCATTGATATTTCTGAATCCAGGAAAACTTTGGGGTCGATTATTGAGCAATTGAGGACTGCAACGCTTATCTGGATAGACCCGATTGACGTAGAGCTCGACAAGGTCTTGTCCGTAATATCTACCCTGGCCAGGAACAGCACCTACTAGTTTGCCACTGCGTTCCGACCCTCAGATCGGGTGGCTGTGCCTGTGCATAGGTGGCTGGGGTCAGAACGGAGCGGCAAAGTAGTAGAATGTACGTTCGGTGCGGCGGCAAGGCATATACAGAGAGGAGGTCTGTCCTAATTTCACCTACGCGATTCACGCATCCGTGCAGAGGATTCGACAGCAAAAACGCAGGAGGAGGAATGAGAATCCCGACATTGAGCACAACAAGATGCTTGCTCTATCACGTACCCGTCCTGCCCGAGCGTTTATTGGATCAGATGGGAATGGTTGAAGAATTACTCGAGCTCGCGCATCAAGACTTGACCGTGGTCATGTCCCGAGGTGATGGCAACGACGTTGCCGGTGCCCTTCTCGCCCTCGAGGGCAACGATCTCGTTCAAGAGTACAACCAGCGGGTGCGAAACGGTTCACTGAAGGAAGGGGGTATTGGAGAGTGCGGCGTACGTGGTAGATCGAGCCCGGTGTAGGCGTCCATTGAAGAACCTCCGGGTCAACGGGGCGGGCTCGGCGTGGTCGCCTAGGCTTGGCCTGAAACTATGGACAAATAAATAGGCATAGATTATCGGGGGATGAACTTTGAGATACGGTACCTACCGAGGTGCCAAAATCTGAGCCTTGAACTAGGTCGTCAAAATTGTAAATACAGGCGAAGTTGAAGAAGCCTGCACTCGCAAATCAGCCAATTTTGCTAGTCTGTGAGTCAGGAAACATGTTAGTTGCGCCGAAGAGGACAGCAGAGCAAACACGCACCTGAGACGAACTAGAAGTAAAGTCTATCAATCAAAAGACGGTCGGAAAAGTGAGAATGGATGACGGGCCGTGAGTGTGACTGGAAATATTAAACCATCGCGACAGTCAGTTCGCAACTGAAGATCTGTAGGCCAGGAACATGCTCAGTGGAGTAAATGAGGACCAAGTAAGCGCGTACCCGTAATTGACGAACCAAATCTCTCACTATCATAGCAGACCCGGATGAGGGAACGCCCAACTGGGTTAAAAATGAGGAGGAGGAAACACGCACTTGTAACCCGACTGGTTAGTCATATGTCCGCGTCAGATTGACATCGAGTCAGAAAGAAGCCAGTAAAGGCATAGATGCAGACCAAAGAATGACGCACCGAGAATTCAACAACCATAGTTCCGCTCTCGCAACCTATTCAATCGCGCCGAGGATCTAATAGCGAGAATTTCTTTTAGAAAATCCAAAAACAGGAGAGAGAAACGGCCACCAGAAGTCCCAGAATTCTGCCAAGAAAAGGAGGTACTAGCCGTGCGGGACATGAAAGGCTTGAGCGATTCCTCACGATGCCGCATATCGATTGAATGTAGATTATAAACAGCGACAAGGAGAGGATTCGAGCGCGGGGACGCCGCAGCAACGAGAGTAAATACAGTGTCCTACGGAAGGAGCCAGAGATGATGTAGATGGCGGCGAGGATGCTTGACCCCGATATCAAGCGCGCGACGGAGAAACGGCCTAGAAACTATGGAATATGACTGAGGATATACATCCCGGCTCTCTCAAAAGAGCATTAGCAGGGAAGTGGGACAACATGTAGTGTAGCAACCGCACCTCTACACATTCTGACACGTCGTCGGCGGCGTGACGTCGATGAAACTCGTGTTACCCCAAAAGCCAGGAAGAACGCCGGGAGGCGTTGGTTCAAATCAAAATGTGGGACAAGTCAACCTAGATGTGTTTGCGAGCTCCGATGTGCTACGGGACGTGTCCGGGCGCTTGGTCAAGGCCCAAGTCAAGGCCTCGATCAAGCTCGCGATGCGTGTGAACTAGAACGGCGAAAATTCCAGCATTAAGAGTGGAGAGAGGCAAAAGGCGGATCAGGGGCCTCGACAAAGCCTATTGGTCCTAGAGAACGATTGAAAGAGGACTGAACGGCTCTAGAACCTGTATTTGTCATGACGCAACATGAGAGAAGGAACAAAGGTTACTGACCGATCAATGATCCCGTCACACTGCCATCGTGCTTCTTCCTTCTTACCACGACAGCACTGCAGATCCGCCTGTGCCGGATCCGCCTTGCATTCACCTCCCGCTCGTCCTAACCATGCCGCCTCCAATCCTCCATACCGCTTCGGCCGATTCGCCCGCCTTCTCGCTCCGCTAGCTCCGCCCCTAACCACATTCGTTGGGGTACGCTTTCCGCGCCGGCGCCATAACATCTCGCTCCCCGCGCTCGCATCCTGCCCTCCCACTCGCGCCGTCCCCTAAGTCATCACGGCCCAGCGCCGTCTGGCACGGCGCCGATCACGGTACCATGTTCCTGTCTCAACACGATGTCCACCTCGCCGTCGCCTCCGCCTCGCCGGCCATTTCACCCTTCACCTCGGGTTTCATCTCTTCAGAACGCATTGGTGAAGTGTAGACACTGGATAGTGGGATCTCAGGTGCCAAGGTGCGTTTTTCTTTCTTCTTTCTTTTTCTCTGTCTTTCGAAATGTATTCTCTTCCCATAATGCTATGTGGCGTCGGCGTATGTTGGCTCACGCAGCGTTTTTTGTTTGCTGCTCCTTCCCTCTCTTTTTTATCACTACAAGCTTCCCCTCTACCTTTCAGATCCCTTCGTTTTTCGCGTACCCCCGGACTCAGAGCATCTTCCCTCAAGCCTCGATCCCACGCCTCCCGTCTCCGAGCCCGAATCCACACTTCTCTGCTTAACGCTGCACGGATAACAAGTAGCAAGCACCACATCTTTTCGAGCCTCGTCTCCACTGCACCTAAACGTCCTCGCCTCGGTTCCTCCTCGCACCTACCACACTTGGTCCCCAGAACGCTGATTTCGATGCGGAGAACCAGCACGATGACGTGCACAACAGCGGCCATCGATTTCACCTTGCGGCCAAGCAGCACGATGACGCGCGCTGCAGCGGTCGCAGTCCCTCATCTCCAGTAGTCAATCTCGAGGGAGTTGCGTGTACCTCGGCTTGGGGTTCAGTATCGCTGTCTCGCTGTCCAGGTAGGTACACCCGTCTTTTTTTCCCGTATGAGACTGAGTCGAATCTTCTTCCTCAGGGAATGATACGGCTTTCAGCATATGCACATCCTACGTGCAGACATTGGATACTCACTCGTGCGATGGCGGCTATCATCTTCTCTGCGCTATCGGGGAGAGGCGGGTGCGGTAAACCCAGGGGGACTTGTGTCGGAGCATGGGGGGCATGCTTCGTCCTGTGCGTGTTCGTCATCACCGTGGAGTACATGAGTATCTCTTCATTTCCTTTCTTTCTCTTTCTATCTGTCGCTGGCCGCCCTTTCAACAGCTCTCCCAGTCTTCTCAAAAGCCATGCGGCACTGCTCGCCGCCGTTCGATCCGTGGGTAGTACTACGCCTCGTATAAATGAGTTTTCCGCGCCTTATATGTACGAATACTTACACCCGCCGTTCTGGCTTCATCTCGAATATCATGGGTCACTCCCCTGCATCCAAACGATCATGTGCTTTAAAGGTAGTCGCCATTGTCTTTTGGCCTCATATTCGTTCCCTTCCGCCGTGCCCTTTCCCTGCCTTTTCCAACGGCTGGCATCATTTCCTTTTTTGAATTATGGTCCAAGTTCCGCGTCCCAGACGCGATCTTACACTGTGTAACCGCACCTCTCCTCTGTAACACATCGGCTG
>JARJLF010001933.1:0-55633 GCA_029378395.1 Mycena leptocephala
ACAACTCGAGCGTGACTGGTGTGGTGCTCGAGAATGCTTATATGAGCGGTCCGTACAGCGGGGACAATCCAAGGGCGGCGAGTCGATGTTCTGCCAGGCGCTGCCCTGGAGACCTTGTTTTCGTAGTCGGCGTACCCTGGAGAGCGGTACTTGCGTATCACTTAAGATGCGCTGGTAGTTTTAGATGGGAAAATTAGATCTCTTTATTCGTAGCCACGTCTCGTATTTATAGGAAATCAACTGTCTAGCACCGCCTTCTGCACGTTCCTCTGGTCCTTCTCTGACTCATCGCATCCCGTTCCCTAAATCGGGACCACCACATGCTCCTTTGAGTGGTTCCATCCGTTTTTGTGACTCGAAAGGGGTTCCCACTCCGTTCCTGTGCTGCGTGTGGGAAACCCGCTCAATGAACGCATGGTGCTCCAGTTTTCCGCTCTCAATTCTACATTCCTGGAGGCTGTGCGTGAGTTTTCCGTTTGCCAAACGCGTGCTCCTTTAGTCAGGAACGATTTCTGCTCTCAGCTCTATTGTTCCAGAACCTGCGCGTGAGTTTTCCGCTCTTTGGACGCATGCTCCTAGAGTCGGGAGCGATTTCCGCTCCTAGTTCTATGTTCCAGAACCTGCGCGTGAGTTTTCCGTTCTTAGATCTTGTCTTGGTTGGCCCGTTCCTCCTTGATCTTCTTCTCCTCGTTTTGTTGATACCCTCCTTGACTTGAATGACCTATTCCTTCTTGAAGGCCGCTCCACGAGCTCCATAACCCTACCCTTCTTGAAGGCCGTTCCACGAGCTCCATAACCATATCCTACTTGACTATATTTTGTTCGGCCTGGCTCAGCTTCGCCTGGCTCGGCGAAGTGGAGGGAGGCGAGGCGGAGGTGAGGTGAGGCGGAGGTGAGTGCGAGGCAGAGGGGAAGCGCGAGGCGGCGCATATGTCGGTGGCAGCAGCAGGTATTAGTTGTGTAGGTAAGTAAGTCGGCGCGCAAAGTCAGCCGTTACTAGGTCAGGCGCGCAAAGTCGGCGTGCAATGTTACTAGGTCGGGCGCACAAAGTCAGCACGCAAAGTCGCGTTACTAAGTCGGGCACACAAGGTCGGCGCACAATGTTACTAGGTTGCACGTGCAAAGTCGGCACGCAAAGTCGCGTTACTAAGTCGGGCCGTTTCTTGTAGCGCGACGGAGTCCGTTCACTGGTGCTGTCTTTAGTCGATTCACGACCCTTTTTCCTTTTTTGTGGCGCTAGTTTGTGTGTGTGCATCGGAATTCGCTGTAGTGTGAAGTTGCCAATGTGTAAGAGCGTCGGATCGGAAATGTGCTCTGTCTCTATTTGGCGATGCCGTTTCCGCTTTGTATGTGCCGTTCCAGAGCGATCACAAAGTGATGGCTCACACCGTCCATCCCTGCCTCCTCGGCTTCCTCCAGGGCATTCCCACGGGCCACACCTGGCTTAATTGCAGCTGGTCCTTTTCATTGTTTCCGCCCTCGCCTGAAACCCACCTGCCCATCCCCGCCTCCTCGGCTACCTCCAGGACATTCCCACGGCCACACCTGGCTTAATATCCGGTCCTTTCCATTCTTCCCGTCCTCACCTGAATTCATCCGTCCATCCCGCGCTTCCCAATGCAGGGTAATTGCACCCAGGTCACCCACTTTTATAATATTTATTGCTGCATTAAATCAGGATATTCAGGTGCATGTGTAAACATATTGAAAGAAATTACTGTTGAAAGGTGCTATTAGCTGTCTCACATCCAAAAGACACGGTGTTTACATGTATCTACTTTGGGTGCCTTGCCTCCGCAGTTTCTTTTTGTGGTGGAAGTTGTATGAGAAGAAAAGGAAAGGAAATGTTGCCGCACTCAATGCTTCTCGGTGCTTACATGTATTCTGCTGCGATATTGTCTAAAAAACCACCCATTGTTTACAGGTGTTTATTTCAGGTGCCTTTCGCTTGTGAGACCCTTAGTTTTTCCTTGCCAGGCTTCCAGCTATACTGTGTCTCAATATCTAAACATAATAACCCTAATGTCCCGATGGTAAAGCGGTAATACATCAGTTTCACGTTTTCGAGTTCTGTTTCTGATGTTGCGCTGTGATGCGGACTGCGGTTTCTTGACTGTCAGACGAATGTTACGTCTGTGGGTACAGTACTGCAGAAAAGGTATTGTCCTCTAGGGGGAAATTTGTGTAGCAAGTGTTGGGTGGTTTTTATTCCTCCGAAGTACGATGGGTTAAGTTTTACAAGGGATAGATCTTTTAGATGGGTGGGCAGGATCTGTTATTTACAGGCTTTCAGCACAGAGCACTGAGAAGCCTTGGTGTGCTGGGGGGTGTGGAGTTCGCTCCTTTTCAGCCTTCCAGGGCCTGATAACTCGGTTGCGTATCCTATACAGGCTCCTTTCGAGGGAGGACGGGAGGAGTCATGGATAGAGTCGTGTTTCTTCCTCTGGGTGTTTGCTCTGTGCAGTGGGTGGGATTTTTCTGTGCTGCGGTTTTATTTCTCCGTTTTGATCTTCTCCGTTTAATGTGCGGGACCTCGGGGCCTGTTTCGAATCTCGTAGCCTAAACTCCGCAATTCCCTTCCTTTGGGACCCCTTTCTTTATGTCTCCACTTGAACCTCGAAGCGAGATATTCGCTGACAAGGTGACCGTGCCGGTTGGTAGATGGCTATGAGGACTGGATTTCTCCGAGTTGTCCCAAGTCAAAGCACCAGTAGTTGTAACTACAATGCAATGTACCCAGCCATGGTAGGGGGGTACATTGGATTAAAGGCACAGCTTGGCTGGCCAGCCGTGATGTGCCTTTAATGCAATGTACCCTAGGCTATTTAAATAAAAGAAGTGCTTGTCTCGGGGTTCGAACCAAAAGCCAACAGATTACCTAAGCACCAAACCCAATGCAAGGTAACATCATAACCACTAGACTAAGGAAGAGATAGCAAACATTAAATTGATGGGTATATACTATGTGTCCCCAAACACATAATTAGCATGTGCTGGCCTGTTCAGCCCCGCTAGGGGCTTGGTTAGTGTTTGGGGTTAGTGTCTGGGTTAGAGGTTAGGGTTGGTTAGTGTTAGGCCCCAGGGATATTGAAAAAAAAATGTTGAAGGATTTTTAAACATAAAACAACACAGAATAAGCATGTAAAATCAATGTCAAAGACCTAGGGCAGCTTGCCTGCCCTAGGTCTGGGTATTAGCAGTATCCGATAAGAAAGCAAGGTAACCATATGTGGTCATCAAAATTTGTGTCATATCAATGGTCAGATAGTCTAGTGGAAATAGCAGGTTACATAAAATAGTAGTGTAATCTGGAGGTCTAGGGTTCAATTCCCCGGACTGGTACTATTTTGCTTTAATTTCCTTTAATTTGATTGGCTGGCAGGGTACATTGCATTAAAGGCACACCCCGGTTGGCCAGCCAAGCCGTGCCTTTAATCCAATGTACCCCCCTACCGTGGCTGGGTACATTGCAATAAAGGCACAGCTACACCTCATCAAAGACCGTTTTGCCTTCCAATACTACTTGGTCGGAACAGTTACACACTAACAGAAATTCTGTTGCTGGTTGTTTGGATACCACTCCACCTTCGGTATGCAGTGTTTTATCGTTTTCAGGAACTCCTATATGACCTGGTCCTTTTTCTGGTCGGAGTCCCCTACCGGAAGCAACTAATTGGCCACTCCTTGCACTCCGGGTCTTGCATTGATAAGTGAGCTCCGAACCTAGTATGGAAACCAACAGAAACAGCCCAAACAAAATACTACAACCAAAGAATCGGATGGAACAGACGAATCTAATCCAAACAACCAATAGTATGCAGCAAGTGTGGTGTAACGTTCATTCCAGAGGTACCAGACGAGTGTCAGTCCCTGATTCAGAGCCTTGTAAAGGTTGATGGGAGAAAGTTTAGTTCAAGAAGTCGTTGTAAGACGAAGCAAGTGTTTGATATGTACGAAACTAAGAGATCCAAAGGATATCTGTTTCGGACACCAAGACACGAGTCGGTTACAACCGATGAGAACGATGGAAACTAAAGAAACCAAAGGTTTCTAAAGCTTCCAACGCAAACAACACAAAGAGATTTATCGGAATGAAGGGAACCGTGAGGTTCACCAATATTCCGAAGCGAAACCAAAGTTTCGCAAGGTTTTAACAAAGATGGTAGTGGTTCCAGACAACAAGACAACAAGACAGATGATCCAGACGATCCCAAATGATTCCAAACGTTTCCCAACCGTTCCCAACGATTCAAGGTCCAAGACCAGCGATTCTATACGATTCCAACGATTCAAGACCCAAGGCCAGCGATTCTATACGATTCATACGATTCAAGACCCAAGGCCAGCGATTCTATACGATTGATACGATTCAAGACCCAAGGCCAGCGATTCTATAACTTCCAACGATTCAAGAGCCACGCTCAGACGTTTTATCCGATCCAACAATGGTGATATTCTAACTCCTACAAACTTTAAGCTTGTAGGTGACTCGAAGATCGACTAGAATCCTCCCAGGCGCAAGCACAAGGCTTACTAGTGGGGGGAGGATTCAGTACCGATCCCAGAGACACCTCTAACTACTTATACAATAACAGATATGACTATGACAATGAAAGAATTAAGTAAATGGTCCGTTTAGCCACCCCAAAGTCCGTGTATCCGTATTGGCGACTAGAATCTGTTGATTCTCATTGGTCGGGGCACTGAGCACACCATTCCGGGTATATTCCGACCGTTCCTTTGTAAGATTCTGCACATGGTGACTTTGATGGCAGCTTAGACATCAACCACCATGCAGCCCTTTTGCAATGTAACTTGCTCTCTGAAGGTATCCCTCGAAGATCTTCATGAGAACTGTAATCTCCAGTCATGTAGGCTTCAATGATACCCCACTTTGAGTTATGGCTCAGGATGGGTTCTTGAGAACGCTCCTACACTCAATGGGGAAGTCCTGGGAACTCCGGGATCGACGATCACGGGTTCCCTTCGCTTACTATCCCACTCTGATGCACGTTGCCGAGTAACTGACGTTCGGGTACAATCAAAACACCGCTCCCGGCGTTCTCATGTCACTTGGATCGACGCGAATGCGTCGAGAACCAAGATCGAGAATAGAATAATCGCTCAAATCTCCAACTCCCATCATTCTCATGATTCTCCTCGAATGGGAACCACCAGAATGACCGGATCTACCATAATTCGGTAGAATACCCATATGTTTAGGTTGGGCTACACAATCTCCTACATGTTTCGGAGCGAGTACTTGTCAGAGACACCTCTGGCTTCCACCAGGGCATCATCTCGTTGCTCCTGTGATGCTGGCCACAGGCCAGCTACTTTGGGTTCTCAGTACTGCCTATAATGGATAATATAATAGGAATGAACTATACAATGAAAACCGAAAAATATCGTGTTTTCTACTGTGTGTTCATTCACTGCTTATCAGCGTTAACCTGTACTTTGTGGTACTTCAGTTTGTGTCCGTCTCATGTCCGAAGACAGAGGAAGAGTTTCTTTCTCAGCTTGTGAAAGCCTTAGGAATTTAGGTGGGGAAATACAAGATGTCATTCTCGAATACTACGCGAGGTTTTTATACTCTTTGCCCAGCCACTGGCACATCGTCCCGACATGCGTTCTTCATTCTAGACACAGCCTTCAGCCCACAAGGTAGCTCCTACCCCCTTTCAGCCTGAAGGAGTCCGCTGTCCTCCTCTCCTTTGCTGGTGAAGCGCCTGTTGACAGAGGTACTCCTATAGCACCGCAACCAACCTGGTCAAGCTCCTCTTGTGTCGTAGAACCCATTTCTCCTTTGTCCTGTTACTTTTCCTCGAGTTGGTTAACTCCTTCCCAGCGCGGAGACCATTTTACAGCGCAGTTCTCGAGTTGGTCGAATTCTTTCACTGCGGAATTCGTCCCCTTGTTGCGTTGGCATCATTCTTGATTTGTTTCGCCCATTCCTCCATGTCGGAATTCATCTCCTCGTCATATCGGTACCATTCTTGACTTGGTTGGCCTATTCTTCCCTGACGGAATTCATCTCCTCATCCTTTTGATACCATTCTTGACTTGGTTGGCCTGTTCCTCCTGGACGGAGTTCATCTCCTCGTCATATCGGTACCATTCTTGACTTGGTTGGCCTACTCCTCCTTGACGGAATTCCTCTCTTCATTGCATCAGTACCATTCTTGACTTGGTTGGTCTACTCCTCCTTGACGGCCGTTCTCCAAGCTCCATATCCATACCCTACTCGCCCTATAACTTGTTTTTATCACGTTCGGTGCCTGGCTTGGCTTTGCTGGCAAGGCGAAGCGGAGCGCGGTGAAAAGGAGCGAGGCGAAGCAGAGGTGAGGCGAGGTGGAGGTGAGGTGAGGCGGAGGGGAGCACGAGGCGGAGGGGAAGCACGAGGCGGAGGGGAAGCGCGAGGCGGAGGGGAAGGCGAGGCGGAGGAGGAAGCGCGAGGTGGACGGCGAGGCGGGGCAAGGCAGAAAGGTGGTGAGCGGATGCGCAGGAAACAGCGAGCAGCGCAAGGCAGAAATGCGGCGAGTGGGCGGGCGAAGGAATACAAGCGAGCGGCGCAAGGCAGAAAGGCAGCGAGTGGACGCACAGGGAACAGCGAGCGGTGCAAGGCAGAAATGCACAGACGAAGGGATACAAGCAAGCAGCGCAAGGTGGAAAGGCAGCGAGCGGACGCGCGGGGAACAGCGAGCGGGCAGAAACGGCGAGCGGGTGCGTGAGCGAACTTTTAAAGCGGTGTTGCGGAGGTGGTGCAATTGAAGTGCGAAGTGTGTAGCACGGCAGAGAAATACGAAAAAAGGGGAGCGGGGACGCAAGAACAGGGGATTCTATGTGAACAGAGTCGCATTATGCGGTGGTCTCGAATGGCGGTGCGGATTGCCAGTGTCACCTTTACCAACACTTATGTCGCTGTGTATTATTGGAAGTTCTGCTGGCGTTTTTATCCCGCAAGTCCCTTATGTCTGTTTGTTGAAGGTGCCCGTTTTGAAGTTTCTCTCCACTATCCATCTGCACTATTGTTTTATGTCCCGCTTGTTTGGTGGTCTCTTTATTCTCGTTGTGCATTTGGGCGGTCGCCAGAGTCGACACATAATGGAGGCTCACAGCACGTTTGACTCGTGCTCAGGACTTGGTCTGATGTCTCCGCTTTTTTTCTCCCTTGTTCGCTCCGTTCCATCTCAGTCATTATAAATAAATATAGCATTCAAATAGTTCAGAATTTGCCCTTGAACAACTCGTAATACACAGCCATCCCCTCCATCATCCAACAAACATCCATCACAGCTGCTTCCCACCATGCCCAAAAATCGACATCATCACCCAGCACGCTCCCCCAGAAGTACAGGGACACCACAAGAGTTAGAGTGCCATTGGTTCCCCATTGATAGAGGGGACCCCACTCCCTCCCTCCTGCGCCATACCCTCCCACAACGCTCCACTCGCCGTCATCCCCCTTTTTTCTCCACGCTGGCTGCAATGAGTCCCACCAGGTGAGCCACTGTGCCGCATAGGCGCCTGGATCTCCAATTGTTGGCATGCATGACCCCCGACCCTTCGCAATCCACTCGGACATAGGCTTAGGGCGGTGCTTGCTGGGGAGATTAGTGGGCCCATGCTCAAACTGCGATGCCACCTCGACACGGGTCCATGCTGCCACCAGCGCGTGGAAATGGCACCCCAGGTCCTTTTCCGTGACTGCTGCGTGCCCATCCACAAACCATGCAGGTGCGTTGGAGGGGCAAGGCATCATGAGAAGGTTTTCGCTACCTTCACTCTCTTGCGCATGACTCGTGCCACGAGTCGGTTGCCTCGAGTGCGTTGCTATGGCAGCCTGCACAGCCCGTGAGATGGGCGGTAACTGCGTGGTCGGTGTCGCACTCGGTCCCGATGCGCCTGTCACTGTCGTTGCGGTCACCGACATGTCTCCTGGGGCTGCAATTGCCGTGGCGGTACCAACACTCGTGCTCACTGTCGTCGGGGCGGTGGCAGCAGCGGCGGTGTTGTTGGTGTCCATGGTGCTGGGGCCTGTGGTCGTCGTCCCGCCTGCGCTGATCGCTGTGGATGGGGTTGTTGCTACGATGCTCATGCTCAGTGTTGTCGGGGCAGCAGCATCAGTGTTGCCATCCGTGGTGGAGGGGCCCGTGCTCGTCATCCCACCTGCGCTGCCCGTTGCTGTGGATGGGGTCGGTGTCAAGTGGTCTATTAGTATTACTATAGAGGAGTCGAGTGCTTTCCAAGTCAGTTCAGACCAGGCCATTACGGGACTTTAGCTTGAAGAATGATCACCACCTGCTGAACTTGACTTGGCTTGATTAACCTCTTATGTGGTGGGTGGACCAACGAGGTTTAAAGTCTCTCCTCTCCCACCTCTGCAGAACCCGGAACTTGCAGCAGAGGGAAACTCTTAATTTTGGGATTGTGCCAGAGCAGGTGCAGCTGTAGTATTTCGAAGCACACACTAATTCCTCAAGGTGTTCTTTCTCTGCTGCATTGAGCATGGGTCAGGCAAAAAAACGAAAAAAAAATCCAACATCTCAAAATTGGGTGATATAAGCTGCTCACCGCACTGGAAAGGACCATCTTAGGTATTTTATTCCCATGGGTGTAGCGTGAAAATCAATTCAATATCTGTATCAAGGAGCTAAAGGAGTGTAAGAAATTTTAACATGGAGTTATGGTTTCAAGTTTATGTAAAGCTGCTTGAAGCATCGTTTATGATGACTGATGACTGATTCTGTGGAGATATCTTGGGAGTAGGATAGACATACCACTTGCACTGTGCTCTGTTATAACCTGTGCCTTAGAGAAAGTTTGTTTTATCTACCAAAAGGTTTCATAGACCATTTGTGGCTGCGGTTGAACCGTGTCAAACCATGCTTTGAGCGAAATATTAGCATCGTTCAAAGTTCTCCTTTTTGTCTCCTTTTTGGTCTCCTTTTTACTTTCCTTTTCATCTTCCTGAACCGAGAAGGAGGACTAGTAGGAACCATGAAAAGGAGCATTTTTGCGAAAATGAGCTAGCAAGGCCATTTTCGCCAAAATGCTCCTTTTCGTCGTCCTACTTGTCCTCCTTCTTGTGCCGAGATTTAGAACTCCGCACCGGACTTTGATCCCATCATTCCCTTTGTCCTTTCCCTCCACACGTTCTCATCGCACCTTCTCTATCCTATTAGCTACTACCTCATTGTCAGTGAATACCATTTGTTTGTCCCATGGGCTGGACCTCTCCGAGAAAATTGTGTAAAAAGGCACTCGCAAAATCCAGTGCCACTCATGGGGGCGGTAACCGTTCCACCGTCGCGAAAGCAGCTATAGCACCTCAATTTGAGACACGATGAGATCATTGCAGGCACTGATAACAAGACCGGAGCAGCTCGCATGTTCTGAGACAAACACGGGCGCACTGATCACCTGCTCGGCTGGCTTGGAGTTTCAGACGGCAGATCCCTTGCCGATGCCTGCCGAAATGTGCTGAAGAGAAGGAACATTCTCCTACTGACTTCCTTCTTGGAAAATACAGGAGGGGGGGGTTTCAAAGTTCGCCTTTTTGCGCTCCTACTTGTTATCCTTTTTGTTTCATTTTCGCATTTTTGGCAGAAAAATGGCGAAAAGGAGGCGAAAAGGAGCGCGAAAAGGAACGCGAAAGGGCTAACTTTGAACGACACTATTGTTCCAACATCCCCGAATCAACCCGGTATCAAAGGCACAATCTCTGGACCATAAGTAGTATAACGCTAACACTGGGTCAAAGATGATATTTAACGACACTTCCGAGCCATTTAGATATCTCAATATCAGTAGCAATGTATAGACCCTGAAATACGCATGAAATTGTGCAGTAAAAGCCAAAAATGAACCAACGGGTCATTTCGGATACCATTTCCGATGATCCGAACTAATGGATCTTCGCCGTCATTTCTTTCTCTCAACCAACTCTCAACTAGCTAACGCACACACCGGCAGAGGAGATTCCTCTAGCTTAGGAAGTTGAAGTCAACTAGAGAGAATGCAATCTTACACCGAGAACGAGATACTATGTGATGTGTAGGGATAATAATGTGGTTCAGCTGGTGCATCCATCCGTCTGTTAAATAGGTTTGCTCAGAAGCTGATACATTATTTAGTAGTAGACTCGTAACCAGTCTGCCTACGCCGTTCTAACAAGGCGGGCTTGTTGCCGTAGGCAGACTGGTACTTCTCGGATATGTCAATTGGTCTGTCGCGGAGTTTGAAATTAAGTTGTTCATTGAGTGAGACCGATGACGCAATGAGCCGCGGCAACTCCGGAGATCACGGTCCGAAGTTGATTTCCACTAAAACTATTCTCAGGTTTTACGGTGTTCTGTACCATAAAGAAAAAATATAAGGAGGCCAAATCAAAGGGATAATTATTTTATTTATTACCCCAGCTTCAACCGAAAAATAAACTTAAAAACTGAGTGTAAACAGAATAAGATTGTGCAAAAGTCACTTAAATTTCAAACTCCACCCCAGCCCAATTGGGATATCCGAGAAGTACCAGTCTGCCTACGGCAACAAGCCCGCCTTGTTAGAATGGCGTAGGCAGACTGGTTACGAGTCTAATTTAGTAGGGCTCGTATCGCTGTCACTGGCAAACACGAGCTCTAGACTTTGAAGGCCAGAGTGCACACTTGCCCAATGACTTTTACGGAAGAGAGGCGCAGCGAGGGAAGTAAGAGCTTGCCGAGGGATGGTCAGGAGCGGGCCTTAGTACAAGCACCCCTTCATTCGCGCAGATGCAGGGGCTTCCGCTAGTGAGGCGGTGTACGATATATTCGCGGATGATGTGGTTGCGTGAGTATTTTTTCGTCCTTCAAACTCTTCTCTCACCAGACATTGCACTGACGAACTGCGTTCTATTTTACTTTTTTTTTTTTTTTGCTTCGTGCAGTATACACATCCTCTCTAATAGTGGGCACCTCGCTGCGGCACACACATGGCCGCTTTTTGAGACGGCGCATGGGCAAATTTGCGGGTGCGATAGCCTTGGCTCAAACAAGTGCGTGCTCGGCCTCCCTCCTCCCTCTTTATCCTTTCTTTCTGTCCCGCTTCATATCCTTTCCTTCCAATTTCTTTCGAGGCTTCTTTCTAAATTTCAATCGCTTCTGTTCTGGAGTTGGTCGAGTGCAGCGCCTCCTCGCGCCGTCTCATCCTGTACAATCCCCTGGCCTATGCCTGTCTTCGTTCTCCCCCACATCCTGGACTAAATTTCTTCTGGGTTTCTTATCCTCGTCTCAAGGTATCCGGACGCAGGGCTTCACTTGCTGGGCTCACGCACCGGTGGTGCGAATCCTTGACTGCATGTCCCCGAAAAGCCTGCACTTATTCTCTTCCGTGACCTGTATTTCCATGACTCTCAGACGACCTCATAGTCTTCTGCGCCACTCATATTCTATTTTGTGCCTTGTGAGTATGATATATCTTCCCTTTGTCTTGATTAAGATGCGCAGCTGCGTGTCGTTGTGTTCATCAAGCGGGATTTACGGTGGCTTTTTTAGTCATTTGGCCTTGATCTTCCCCTGGCGACGCTGCGGAGAGTGGCCCGCCGCCGCTTTGCGATGAACTTTCGATGCGCCGAGGGCTGTGCATGCGCGAGTTGGCACTGGCGGGTGCAAAAGAGTGGGGCCGTCGAGGCAGCATCTGCCGCTGCGTTGTATGTATCTTCGTACGACGTGCCTTCGCCTTCACTGCAACCAACCCATCTGCATCCAATGCTACTCGCATTTGTTCTGGGCTCATGCTTCCGTTCCGGATCTTTGTTCTGCAGATACAGCGCTGCAGCGCGCTACGTGCGCGTCAGTTACTCATGTCAAAAAAATCTCGTCCTCGCACTCCAAGCGGCCAATTCGCACCTGGCTTGTTTTCATTTCATTTATTTTGCGATCATCTGCGCTCCATCGTCCTTTATTTTCCTACCTTGGTACACAAGAGGGACGAACATGTAGCCTACAGCAGACGCACTCCGATGCCTCTTTGCCTTGCCCCTCGCCGAAGCCTTGTGTATGTTGCACGATGTGGGGCACCTGCTGGTCATGGACCTCACGATAAACTTCGGGGACTGCACCAATTTTTTTCTTTGGATTTTATTCTGGCTAGCCGCGTTTAAAAGTTTGCGCGAAATCTTTCTCTCCTTCAATTTTCTATTCTATTCCATCCACCGTCCTCTCCTTCCCTCCTTAATGCGCCTCTGTGGATTTCACGATATTGCTCGAAATATACTTGCGGTGTACATTTCAAGTGCAGTCCAGAGGTTCACCGAGTCTTTGAGGTGTCATCTCGACGCAGAGGGTATTTTTCAATGGAACAGAAAAATCCAACATGGATTCAAACTTATCTCATCAAGATCAGCCACAAATATTCAGGATGTTGTCTCTAAATTCAGTTTAAGATGGCATTTGCTCGTCCTGACAGTGAGTATTGGTTCAGACTCAAACCCCAAACAGAGGATTGGCTTATGTACTTCCGCTATGCTGCTCCGCAGGTTTAAACTGGCCGCTGATCTTGGAATTTCACCAAATCCATTGTGATTGACACGGAGCAGAGGACTATTCTAAACTCCAGACAAATTTAGCTCTCTCCACATTCGGCTTTCCACCCTTGAAGGCGGCGCCGTGAGCGAAGGAGAGGGAGATTGCGAGCTGCGAGCATGAGAATTAGAGTCCAAGCTAAGTAGGTGGGAAGTGGTCAAGGGACACCACGAATTAAAGCATTGTGGATACTGGAAACGTAATTCTGTGACTTCCAGACACGCAAGAAGGTTTCTGGATCTTTTTTCAGAAGCGCGAGTAAAACCGGACCTTGACCGGACCGAAACGGGTGTCGGGTACCGTTCAAGTTGCCGGTGATCCGACATCCTCTTTCGACCAAACCACCGCGCACGCTCCATTTCCGCCTAGGAGGAATACAAGCACGCGGATATCTAAGCTTGCCGTGGTCGAGGCTCAGCGCTCCGCGCTAATGCCGGCCATCTCAGCCTTCCGCAGAACGCTATGAGAGCAACACCGAGCCAGGAGTACAAGGCGGGCACTTAGTTCGATTCGATTCACAGGTGGTGCCGATGGTGCAGGTATGTTTCTATGCTGTTCACCCTCCCATATTTCTTTTTACTCTCTATCCTTTCTTTTACCCGAGAAACTCAATTTTTTTGGGACTCCTCCGTGCAGTATAATCCTTTGGTGGCGAGCACCTCGCTACGTCGCAGAAACGGCCACCTTCCCGCGCATGGATGAGTTTGTGGGCATTCAATGAGGTGCGTATCTTCTGCTCCTTTCCTCCCCACATCCACTCCGCACTTGCTTTATCTCTCCCTCGTCTTGTCTTGGATAACTATTCCGTCTGTGCCACGGCGAATCGGATGCTCCACCCATCGTAATCCGATTTGGGCTCGAAAGTCCAGTTATCTCGACGCATGGCTCGGCAACTGCATCGTACGCGGCTCCGAGTCGGGGTGTTGCGGGCGCGTTGGCGTGTGCCGGTGACAGCCTGTGCACGAAGAGACCTGCCCGACCCCTCAATTTTCTTTTTCTTTCGTGACTCGTGCATTTCTATGGCCTTCATTGGCCCTAATGTCTTCCGCTGCCCTTCCATCTTCACTTCATTTTCTGCGCGCGACCGGACCTCGCTGAGCGAATCCTTTTACTTCACACTTGATTCCCCTATGTGTGCTATGCACAATTGTCGCTGTGTTCGTCGTCGCGGTCCATCTCCCCTTCATTTTGGCCTTGATACTATTCGCTGGCGGTGGCGTTATGCGATCCGGCGCCTTTGGGGTGGTGATGCATCTTGCTCGGGCGGTACCTGTGATGGTCGCGCCTGAACGGGGTGGCTTGTGGAAAGGAGGAGGGGAGGAGCGCGAGGCGGGAGCTGGGCCCCGGCACTGCTCGTCTATCTTCTCTTGGCGCCGTGGTCCAGAGACATCCGGGTCCGCCCGCAGCAACTTCTTTGTCTATGCTCTCCTTGTGCTCCCTCTCCCGCTCTTGGTCGCCACGGTGCAGCTCACCCGGATGCAACGGCGGCACGGAGCGCGTGCGGGTTAGTGCCCTCGAGTCGTCTTACACACGCAGAGTCTCGTGTTTGCTCACTCTAATCTCTTTGCGATCTTCCATTCATTCTTCTTCTTCCCGACGCTTTGCGTATGCGGGCATGTGCATCGCCACCCGCCAGAGTACCTCGTCCTGCTGCGCGTCTCCGCGTGTCTTGCGCCTCGGGCTGGGTGGTGCTGGGGATCGTCGCAGACTTAGACTAGCGCGTTGCGCTGGGTTTGGGTATTCGCTCGAGCTAGCAGATCTACTCTTTTATTATATCCGCTACTTTTATTCGATGCTCAATTTCCTGTCCTGTCCTTTCTCTCTTCCTGCATTCTTCTCTACTCCCACTACGTCATCCCTCAATTCTCTGGGTCCTACTTCGAAGCTGGCGCTGACCCTCGTTTGCTACAGGTCTACGACGTCAGTCCCCCGTGCCGTCCGCGCGCCCACGTACTGAGGACTCGACGAGAGCGCAGTATCGCCGCACCGCGCGCCACGTCGTGTATCCGAGGGTGGGTGCTGCTGGGGCTGTATGACGAGCGGGGGAGCACGAGCGCCACGGGACGAGTCTTCGCGCCACCACGACTGCCCCGCCGGCTGCGACTACGAAGTGCGGCTACCAGGACCCCTCGCGTCGGTCCGTAGGACGACGGCCATGGCCATCCTCATCTCGACTATGAGCGCGCGGAAGAAGGCGGTTAGGAAACGGAAGGAGGGCGTGCGAGCGGAGTAAGGGCGCGAGCGGGCTAAGGCAACTCCACTGCGTAATCCATCCACCCTCCCTTCGCTAACATCGCTTTTTACAGCTCGACTGCCGTTCGCTGCGCCGCGCACGCCCACCGTGCTGAGACCCTCGCCGAGAGTGCAGTATCGCCACACCGCGCCACACCGCGCCGCGTGGTGCCTCGAGGACGGGCGCTGTACGACGAGCGGCGAGAATGAGGGCGCCGAGCTTGTGCACACCACGACTGGCCCACCCGCCGCAGCTACGAGGTGCGGGAGCTCGCGCACGGCTACCGGCGCAAGCGAGAGGTGTATTCGCGCATGCGCGCGACTTATTCCACTCACACTCGGCTCCCGAGTCCCGACTCCGCTCGCGCTCGGCTTCCTACGACCGGATTATGATGACGGGGATCGGGATCGGGATTGCGGATAGACGAACCGATGGAGCAGATGACGGGTACGCTCGGGCACGGATGAGAGGAGACGGTGAGGAGGAGCGGGAGCGGGGAAAGTGCAAGCGCAAGGGAAGCGACGGCGGGCCGAGCACGACGTGAGGGAGGAGAGGCCGGGGCGAGGGGGCGGCACCGCATGAAAGGTGCGTTGGTATTCTTTCTCTGTTTCTTTGTTGTTATTGAAGCGACTGTGATAGAGCGTGGCTGCGTATCCACAGTATGTCGACATCGCGCCCGCATGCCAGGTGGTGCATCCGAGCATGGGGGCTGTACGACAAGCGGGGGGAGACTGAAGGCGCCGAGCATCTGGACCCACGACTGGCCGCTTACGAACGAGCACGGCTACCGGCGTCGGGAGGTGTGTTCGTGCATGTACGCGACTTCTTCCGCTCGCACTCGGCTCCCGAGTCCCAACTCGCTCGCATTCGGCTTCCTACGACCATATTACGAAGATGGAGATTGGGAGGAGGAAGATCCAGAAGAAGGCGGATACGCTTGGGTACGGACGGGAGGAGATGGACAGAGGGAGATGGATGGCGAGAAGGAGCTGGAGCTGGAGCGGGGCAAAGGCAAACGACGGCGGGCCGTGAGAGGGAGGAGGGGAGGCCGGGGCTGTTTCTTTTGTCGAAGCGGTGGGGGAGAGGCGTGGTGGGCGGGGACGTGCAGGGGATGGAGTTGGAGCGGTAGCGCGAGGATGGAGGGGATGCTGAGGCTCTTGTGTCGTGTCGTTGAGTTGTTGCTCGCCCCGCGTCTGGGTTATATAAATATTGTCCAGCTGGCACCATTTTCAAGTGTTCCCTGGTCGCACACCTTAACGCGTGTCTTGGGTGGGGAGCTTCAGCCTGCGCGTCTTGTAGTGCGACGCAATGCTTTTTGTGCCTCTCCAGGCTGCGGCACAGTGGCGTATGCGGGGTGCACGAGTCGCGCGAGGGTGTGCCTCCCTGGCTCCGGTGCTCTCACCACTTGAGCTTGAGCCTGTGGCGTGCGCGGATGCGGATGTGGGTGCGGGTGTGGGTGCAGGTGCGAGGGTGTGGGGTGTGGATGCGCTGCCCATGGATTCCGGAACTCCAGCTGCGCGCGTCTTGGGGTATGGTGCGGCCATGCCATGCAGGGGAATATTAATGTATTTTTCCTCGTGTATGCTTCGATGCTGCTGGTACCGCGCACGGGCTTAACCGAGTGGAGTTTTGAGATGCTGGTGTTCCCTTGTATTTCCGTTGGAATACCCGTTTACACTTTACCGATTTTTTCCCCTTCTCATGCATACCCTTCATTGCCCCCCAGGCCTTCCACTGCCTCTAGCTCAGGGTTCAAGCTCAAATTCAGATTCCAGCTGTCACTGGGGAGATCATAGAGGTAATGCCACATTCGACGGCATAAAATACTATCACGGTAATATAGGAGGTACCCTGAAATTCAAATGTGGATGGGGGATGTAGGACCAGGCGCCTGCGGAGAGTGCTTGAGGCCAGGTGGGTATGGATTTCTTTGAGTGAGCCGCAGGTGCCTTTTCATCTTCAGCTCTTCTTTCTTTGATCTGTTATGTCTGCCCTCCGTTGATGAGAGTGAGAAATCCAGAGGATGATAGGGGAGGGGGGATAGGAACAAGGGAGAGGAGCGAGAAGAGTGATGGGACACGGATTGTCGATTTGATGGGAGCAAAAGGTGGATTTGCCTCCACGTTGACCTTCAAAAAAAAAATTCTTCTCGAATTACAGCAATTACAGCTAATGTCGGAGCCAAAGGCGTGAGTGAAAATTTCTTGTTTTCACTGCATTCAAGGCCCTCCTAGACTTACCCACTGGCAAGGTCCCTATACAGAGCTGGGCAGACCACATCTGTCTAGTGACCTACACAATCTCCATGTAGCTCCGTATAGTTCTGTGTAGCTGTGTATAGCTGTGCGTAGGTCTGCCAAGGTATGTATATGTCAGGCTAGGTCTGCCTAGCTTCCTAGACAGATGTCACCTTCCCGGAATACAGCCATCTGCTGCACTTGTAATGTTTGGTTGAATAAATACGGGCTTAACTCCAGCATAGTTGAGTATAGATGAGTTTAGGTAGCTACACTGATCTGGAGAGACCTACACTGGCCTACACAGGGTCAGCTTAGGTGACCTATACACAACTGGTCAGGCACTACACACACTTTGCCACAATTGTGATCAGGTCAGTCTAGTAGACCTACACAGAGTCTGTTTAGCCTCCTAGGCATTCCTTTACAGACCTATACACACCTTTACAGACTGAGGCTGGGGCGCCTTTAATTCATACGCAATTAGTGATGTAAAGCAATTTATGAAAATATCATTTATTAGATAATCTGTGCTTTTGGGCTATTTTCGTGCCAAATGCTGTCTGGCATTTCCAGAACATGTCCCAGCAACCTAATATTTTGGGAGGGACAACATATATACCTTATTAAACACGTGATAGAACCAGAATTATATGAACTCCTGAGATAAATGTAATTCTTACAATATTTCTGAATGCCAAATCTACCAAATCTATCCAATGGAGCTACAGGAATTGTAACAAAATTCTGGTTCTATTATGTGTTTAATAAGGTAGATATGTTGTCCCTCCCAAAATATTAGGTTGCTGGGACATGTTCTGGACATGCTAGACAGCATTTGGCGCGAAAATAGCCCAAAGCACAGATTATCTAATAAATGATATTTTCATAAATTGCTTTACATCACTAATTGCGTATGAATTAGCCTGCCAAATCTACCTAAGTTTCATTCAAATCAGTGCAGAACTGATTGAGTTACTAACAATTCTTTGAAAACATCCCAAAACAAGAAATTTTCACTCATGCCTTCGGTTCCGACATTAGCTGTAAGAAACTGACACACTTTCTCCTTGTACACAGCTCATCGACCTCCAAATGACATTTGACGTGGAGGACAGGTGCGCCGCTGGGGTAGGTGGGAACAGGTACGACGCGAGGTGTACATGCTGTGAGCGCAGATGCCCAAAATCAGCAACGGAAGTAAGGCAGGGGCTGATCCACATCTGCTATCGCTACATCATGATTCATATACATATACACCTTCGTAGTGTGAGAAGACACTTCTTAGGCACACATCACGATGCCTTCTATATCTGCCAGGCTGTTTCAATACTGTACTATTTTCATCAACTGTTCATTTTTTTCAGGTGTTCATTCCTCGGCAATCATATTTTTTTCGCAGCAGCTTTGAGCCTCAAATCTCTGGTCGAAGTAGCACTGTATACCACTGTACTGATGAGTGATTTCCCAATTTTAGTGATCAAAATCATAGTTCCTGGTGCCGGCCAGGCAACAGGTACAAGGTACCAGGCACAAAGTCTCACCTCCAATTAACAATAATCCTTCTTGAGAAAAAGAATCCATTTGAAAATTGGGGGCTGACAAGTCTGGCTATACGGAATCTGTGAGCAAAATGGTGAGGGCCTGCTCCCATAAACAAATTGGTTGAAGCCCCAAGTACTTCAAAACAGTTCACATAGCAGCATGCAGCAAGTTAATCCTAATTTTAACTGTTCATCATATGGTGCTATTTATTGTAAGTATTCTACATCATGTTCCTCCGAAGGGGTGGGAGAGATATCTGAAAATATGCAGGGACATCACGTCTTTGACCCAGTATGGGAGATGGAATAGTAGTAAAAATTCCCAGGAGTGCATATTATAACATACTAACATCTCAAGCCCAGTGATTCACCACCAAAATGCCCCCCAAACCCAGTTTCACTCAAATTCAGTTGAACAACATTACAACATGTTTGACTGTCACTGCTGATACTGTCAAAATCCTTGCCAGTAGCCTCAATACTCCCTTCCTGGAGGCCATTTCTAATACCACTCAGTCTCTCTTGAAAAATGTGCAGGTAAATTCAACAGTGTACATTATAACAACCAGGTTCAATCAATTATCCTAGACTATTAAACAAAACAAGAATGACTGCACTGAATTGCTGGAGGAAGCTTACAAGTTGCTAAATGCGGTTCTAATGGTTCATGTGAAGTCGGACACAGGTGGAGAGTTGCCACCAAGTGTGTTGAGTCATATTGGAAAGTTCACAGAGTATGTTGCTTGGCCTGTAACAAGAGACTCTGTTTGACAACAATTAGGACTCTTCATAAAATTCATACATTTGTTGAAGCCCAACAAAATGGCAGCAAAGTCAAGAGCTTTTTCCGTCAGGGCGAAATGAGCACACTGCTCAAGGAATGCAAGGCTGGATTGCAACAAGGACGTGATATATTTCAGGTGAGCCATCGACCTGGGCATTTCAACAACTTATTAAAAGATGCATATGTAGATTGACACTCCCAATATCATGAAAAATATCAATGAGATGCGGCAGGATGCAGAGAGCAGACACAAAGCAGTGCTTACTATGATTGAAGCTCTCTCTGATACAACTAGTTTGGATGGAGCATCTCTTGTATGGCAATTCCAATCATCTTCCAAAATCAGGTAATGATGTGTGCATAGATCGGCAGGTTTTATTCGGGCTCTCATAACAGGTCAGTCTCACTAGACTATTAATATATGATTTCCATACTGAATAACTCAAAGCTCTACCTCAATCTCCATGCTACCATCTGAGCCCAAGATATTCCATGGCCGAGAGTCAGAACTAGCAGACATTCTTTGTCTTTTTGGTCAAGGATCACCCAGGATTGCAATCTTGGGTGGAGGTGGAATGGGAAAGACAAGCTTGGCAAGAGCAGTTATCCATCATTCAGAAATTGTTGGCAGATATGAGCAGCAGCGTTTTTTTGTTGCTTGTGATTCAGCAGCAACTCAAGTGGAGCTTGCTGCTCTCATTGGAACCCATCTTGGACTGAAGCCTGGGAAAGACCTGACTCGACCAGTCATCCAACACTTCTCCAGCAGCCCTCCCAGTCTCTTGATTCTGGATAATCTTGAGACATTGTGGGAGCCAACAGACTCTCGGGCCAATATTGAGGAATTTTTATCACTGCTCATAGGTGTGGAGCATCTTGCATGTGTGGTAAGTTTCAGGATTTTTTGACCTATGCTTGTCACTCATAACAATCAGATTACAATGCGAGGAGCAGAAAGGCCAGCTAAAGTAGCCTGGACTCGACCCTTTCTGCAGCCCTTAAAGCCCTTGGAACATGATGCAGCTCGACAAACATTCATTGACATTGCAGATAACACACACAATCCCAAAGAGGTCATGCAGGTCCTTTCCCTGACAGACAACATGCCACTTGCCATCAATCTTTTGGCTCATTTAGTTGACTCTGAAGGTTGCTTCAATGTCTTATCCCGCTGGGAGGAAGAGAAAACATCTCTGATCTCTGATGGATATGACAAGAGATCTAACCTGGAATTATCCATTTCGCTGTCATTGTCAAGTCCTCGACTTGATTCCTTTCCCATTCAAAAGATCTCCTCAGCCTCCTTTCAATGCTTCCGGATGGGCTTTCAGATGCTGAGCTGGTGCAGGCCAAGCTTCCAATAGATAATATCCTTGGCTGCAAAGCAGCATTGATTCGAACCACCTTGGCATACAGTGATGAGCACAAACAACTAAAAGCACTGGTACCTATCCGGGAATATATGCAGAAGATTAAGCCACCTGGAAACCACCTTGTTTGGCCTCTTCTCAATCATTTCAAGAGCTTCTTGAGCTATTTATGGAATACCATGGCACTCAATCCAGTTCTGCGACAGTTGCTAGAATATCATCAAACTACTCAAACATACAGCATGTTCTCTGGAATGGCGCTCAACAGGGGCATCTAGACCAGTAAATATTATTTACTGTGCATGTAATCTCAATCACTTCAGCCTCCTTATTGGCCGGGGGACTATTCCGTTCACTGGCCAGATTCACAACATCCTACCACAGTCTCATAATCATCACTTGGAGGCCTACTATATTCTCACTTTGGTCAGCACATTTAATCTGCATTCAATTCCCGATGTAGAGACACTGGTTCTTGAAGCTTTAGAACACTTCAAGCACTTTGATGACCCTGATCTTAAATGTATGTTCCAATTACTTACCAGTATATTGTAACTTATATGATTCATCCAGGCAGATTTTATAATGTTTTGACAGTCTATTATCAGCTGACCTGTGATATCTCCACTGCAAAAAAGTTTTGTGAAACTGCCATCTCTTTAGCACTTTCAACTCAGAACATCAAAATGCAATGCATTGGATTGGTAAATCTTGGAGAGATTCACTGGTACTGTGGTGAGTACTTCACTGCCCAGGTGCATGCAAACATGGCCCAGAGGCTGGCGAAAATATCTGGAAATCTATACAGAGAAGGACAAGCACTGCGCATCATAAGCATGTGCTGCTATTCATTGGGCAACTACAAGCAGAGCATCTTTCTCTGCAGTAGAGCAAGAGACCTCTTATATCTTTGTGGCATGTCCAGTGGTCAAATAGACCGTTATCTCATGACCACTCAGGCAGAGATCCACAAACTCAAATCAGAATATGTTGCAGCTCGCAGCATCCATTCTAGGATTCTTCATGAAACCTCTGTGGACCAGAATTCTTATACCTATGGCATTGCTTTGCTCAATGTTGCTGAAATTGATGTGTTGATTGGTGCTCCAATGGAGGATGTCCAAGGGGTCTGTGAGAAAGCCAGAGAAATATTCAGCACTCGCAACCTTGCAACAGAAGTTATGATGTGCGATGTTATTCTTGCAGATCTGTATTTGCAAGAAGGAAATCTACTGGAAGCAAAGACTCTTTTTGGAAGCTACCTCAAATCATCCTCCAGACATCCTGAAATCATGTCCTACTGTCTTGAGCGACTTGGTGATGTGAGTCACTGGGGCACCCCCAATTGGATGTCTGGCTGGACAGCACTGTTTCTTGTCTACTCTGCCCAGCGGAAAGAGAAGCTGGGAATCCACAAGGCTCTCCAATTCCTGGGTGATGCCTTCTTTGCTCAGGATGATAAACATACAGCCATCGCTCTGTTCACTGTTGCTCTGGATGGATTTACCCAGATGGATGTTCATCGCAGTAGAGCAGAATGTATGCTACGACTTGGAGATATTTCCAAGGGACAGGGTGACTTACTGAAGGCAGTGGAACTTTGGACAACTGCAAGGCCACTGTTTGAACAGTCCTCACAGGCTAAACAAGTTGAAAATATTGATCAAAGGCTAGCTGATGTCAGTGAAGATGTGTTGGAGCAACACAGGAAGAACTTAGCTCGTCTTGCAGAGCTCAATGCACCTTCGGGGACTGTGGACGAGATCAACGATCTTTCAGATATTGAAGACATGGAAGGGCTGGCCTTGGAGGATGAAACCGCACTTGATCCAGTTGCACTCTGATTTTTCATGGGTAGTATTGGTTTGTTAGGACACTGTGTATATATTTATGTGTGCCTGGGGATCACATCATTATGTTATCCTACTTTATTTATTGTGCACTTGTTGGACCATCCTCTTGGCTATTTAGTATTGCTTGCACTGTCAATCGATTCTCTTGGTGTGCCTGGAGATGATCTAAGCAGTGTATACATTTAGTGTGCTCAGAGTTGGTCTGAAATCAGAGACATTATGGTAAGCGTGACTCTGAGTCTGCAACAGTGTGTAGATTTTTGCCCCATGGACAATGCACAATGCATGGTTGGTAGGATGGTTGCCAATTCAAATATATGGCTGGGAACTTTTCCATATAAACTCTATCTTTCATACAGCCACTTATTAGCATTTGCGGAACATACTTAATATGAATATTTCTGGTTGCATACCTGTCAATCTATTCTGTCAGTTTCAACAGTATGAAGATTTGATCTCAAGTCAAGTTCAAGTTGAATAAGATTGCATGCCAAGTTCAAATTTCAACCTCACAAAAAGTGCTCTGAGTCGTTCGTATCTACAAGCTGCATGTCTGACTCACCCTGTGTGGTACATGTACTCCTAGGAACTTGGCTAAAATTCAAATCTTCAACTGAGATGCAGTCTTCCGATGCCTTACATGTCCTACTTCACTGGAGTTGGCCTCGATGTTCTCCCTGAAATTAGAATATATCCCTGGACTTGGTCCTGGCTATTGCCATAGAGGAGTCAATTGCTTGCCCACAGCCAAGACAGCTCAGACAGGGCTATTTCGGGACTTTAGCTTGAAGAAAGATTATCGCCTGCTGAACTTGGTTTACTCTGAACAATATTTTCTGTGAATATATTCCTCTCGTGAGTGAACCAACGGGGTTTTCTCATATATATATAATTATGCCATATTACGTATTTCAACTTTGACCCATGGCCGCACTTCGCAGCAGAGGGTAGCACATCATTTCGTAGGTGCGACTGTTGTGTTTCGAAGTGTACGTCAAATCCTCAAGGTGATTTTATCAATTGGATTGAGAACAGGTAGGTTAACTAAATATGATACTGGGTGATCTAAGCGGCCCAACAGCCTTGCAAGAACCATCTCAGACATCTTTTCTTGCATGGGTGCAGTGTGAAAATCAATCCAATTTTTGTATCAAGAAGCTCGAGGAGTGTACAAATTTCAACATGGAGTTGTGGCTTCAATTTTATCTAAAGCTGCTTGAAACATCGTTTTAATATGAATATGCGATGACTGAGTCTGTGTAGATTTTTCGGGAGTGGGAACGCCATTCCTCTTGGTCCTGACCATCACTTGTACTGTGCACTGTTATAATTCACGTTGAAGTTTATTTTGTCCACGCTGAAAGGTTTCGTAGACTGTGGTTGTTGAATAACCATGCCAACACTATGCTTTTGAGCGAAATATTGTTCTGTCCCGAATCAAAGGCACAATCTCTGGACCATATCTCACAGAGAGTACTTAACACTAACACTGGGGAAAAGGCGATATTTAACAGCACTTCTGAGCCATTTAGATATTTTAATATCAGTCGCAATCTCAAATACATAGGTGCATTGTAAAACGGAAGTGAACAGACAGGTCATTTCGGAGACCATTTCCGATGATCCGAACCTTTCGGATCTTCACACGTCATTTGTTTCTCTCAACCAACTCTCATCTCAACTTGTTAATACACACACCGACAGAGGAAGCAAGCAGTCAAGGAGACAAGGATCCATGACTCTTGGACCGAGAAGTCAAGGAGAGCGGCATCACTCGGAGATGCTATGTAAGGGATAATGCGATTCAGCAGGTGCGTACATCTGTACCATGAAACATTGTGCTCAAGCTGACACAGATACTTTGTAGGGTTCGTATTCTATCAGTTCTCGGCCAACTCGAGATCTATCAACACTTGAAGGCGAGATGTGCGCATTCGGGAGCAGGCCTCAGTACATACACACCCCTTCGTTCGTGCGGATGCAGGGCTTCCGCCGGCGAGGCGCGCTGCGCGTGTACGGGATACTTGCGGGTGGTGTAGTTCTGTGAGTGTTTCTTTGTCCTTCACACTCTTCTCTCACCTGACTTTGCATTGACGAACCTATTTTACTTTTTCATGTACAGTAGTACAACTCATCCTCGCTAATGACCACCTCGCTATGACATGCACACGACCGCTTTCTCCTGCAGGTTTGAGACGGCGCATGAGAAAATTTGCGGGTGCGATAGTCTGGCTTAAACAAGTGCGTGCTCGTTCTCCCTCCTCCCTCTTTATCATCTCTCTCTTCATATCCTTTCCTCCCCATTTCTTCACGACTTCTTTTTGCACCCCACTCGCTTCTGTCCCGGAGATCGTCGCGTGCAGCGGCTCCTCCCACCCTCTCATCCCGTACAATCCTCTGGCCGATGCCCGTCTTTGTTCCCCACTACATCCCGAGCCTCATTTCTTCCATTTCTTCTCGTCCTCTTCCCCCCGTTTGATACAATGCGCAGCTGCGCGTCGTTGTGTTCATCTTGACGGGCTTCCTGTCTTTCTTGGTCATTTTGGCTTCGATCTTCCGCTGACGATCCGCCGGTATCCGATATACCCTTGAGCGGTGCACGCAGGAATCGGCTGCGGGGGCGAGAGAGGGGAGGCGGTGAGACGGGGTCCACCGCTGCGTCGTACGCTGGCATCTTCGTATGACCTGTCTTCCCCTCCACTGCATCCAATCCGCTGGTGTCCAGATTCCAATTCGACGCCGATCATGTAGCTTTTTTATCAGCTCGTGGTTCACTTACGGGTCTTGCCCGATCCTATGGCTACCGCGCTGGAGCGCGCTGCGTGCACGTCGGCGTTCTCGCACCCAAAACATTTCGTCCTCGCACCCCAAGTGGCTAACTCACTTGGCTTTTTTTTTCCATTTTATTTATTTTGCTGTCATTTGCGCTCCATCTTCCCTGCTTCCTGCCCCTCGTTTTCCTCGCAGTGATGATCCGCGCATTTGGACGTGTGGTTATCCCTATGTACAGCGCAGAGGCACACTCTGGGACCTTTCCTCCCTGCCTCGGGCATCTCCGCGTGTACTGGTGCGGGGAATCGGCCGTTCTATATTCCATCCTCCTTCTATTTTACATTCTATTTCCCGGCGCTTTCATCCCTACTCCCTCTTCGATCTCCTACTGTACATCGAAGCCGGTGCTGACTCGCTTTGTTACAGATTCCCAGATACCGATCGCGTTTGGGCCAGCACCGAAGAAGACTCAACGGAACAGGCCACCGTTTCATCTGCAATGTACGGACATCGGGTGCGCGCCCTCTTAGTTCCTCCGCAGCAGGGCGAGGGCGGAGATTGCTGGGCCATACGACATGGGGAGTACAAGCGCAGCACCGATTCATACGCACACCACGACCATGGCGCGCACCAGCGTCATAGGCACAGTATCCGCATTCGGCAGGCGGCCCTCCGCTCGCACTCAGCTTCGTACGACGACCGACCACGGGAGTACGACGAGAGAGGGTTCAGTGGGATTAGAGAGAAAGGGTATGGAAAGAGGAGCGGAGGAGAGGTCATGGCAGACAGAGAAAGACGGAGAAGAGAGGCGGTGCTTGGAAGGTCTGTCCATTCTTCTCTGTTTCTTTCCGGCTTTTTTCGAAGCAGCGGCGAGAGGGGGAGCGTCCCGTGCAGAGGAGGGAGCTCTTGTTAAGCGTGTTTCCATTTCCATTTTGGGATCACTTCCTTCGACATTATTTCGATCTTCTTTTCATTCGTTCCCTTCCTCTGCTTACCCTTTCTTTCCTACATCGTCAATCTGGCTGACCATCGCTTTCATAGAGATGTGCAAATGCCATAGCGCGCTGCCTCTCCTGCTATACGGAAGGAGAAGAAGGGAGCGTGTAGCATCTCGACAGCACACTGCGCCCACTGGTTCTTCCGAGGAAGCGCAAGGACACGGACCACGGCTCTCTAGTTTGCCGACGCGGTGGGGAGGCATTCGTATTCGCGCTCGGGTCCTCCGCTCGCACTCCGACTCGGCACGCAGTCAAGCAAGATCAAGAGGGAGAGGGCAAACGTGAAGGTGGGAGCGGGAACGGGGAGGAGCAGGCTGTGGTGGACTGGGCATGATGAGATGGTGAACGAAGCTGTCGGGTGATTGGAAGGTGCGTTCGCGTTCTTTCTCTTCTTGTTTTTCCAAGCTGTGGTGGGAGAGGGGGGCGGGGAAGGGAGGGGACGGCAGCACAGTGAAGGAAGGGATAGAGCAGTGCATGCGCGAGTTGGCTCGGTGGTCGGCTGCGGGAGAGCGGAAGGCAGCGAGGCGGCGTCCTCTGCTTTGTCGTACGCTGGCATCTTTGTACGACGTGCATTCGCCTTCACCACCCAGTCTGCTTACATCCGCATCCGGATTCGGCAGTGACTCGCTTTTTTCTGGCCTCCTCGTGCTTCCTTTCCAGGCCTTTGTCCTGCAGCTATGGCACACTGCGTGCGCGTCAGTTACTCACGCCAAAAAAATCTCATCCTCGCACTCCAAGCGGCTAACTCGCACCTGGCTTGTTTTCATTTCAGTTATTCTGCGATCATCCGCTCTTCGTCATCCTTTACACACCAACGAAAGACTTATCTCGACATAGGTCAATATGCGTCCTGAGATCTTGAGCGATTTTTGCGATTGGCCCGGGAAATGCCGAACCAATCGCAAAAATCGCGCAAGATTTCAGCTAGCATATTGACCTATGTCGAGATAAGTCTTTCGGCGGTGTGTTATTCTCCTACCTTGGTATGTAAGAGGGACGAAAATGTAGCCCTACAGCAGACACACTCCGGTGCCTCTCACTTTCCCCTCGCGTGTGTTGCACGATGTGGGGCAGATGCTCCCATATTGTGCAACACACGCGAGGGGGAAAGTGAGAGGCATTGGAGAGCTGAGTGCATCTGCTGTAGGGCTACATGTCCGTCCCTCTTGTATACCAAGGTAGGAGAATAAATTACGATGAAGCGTGGATGATCGCAGAATAAATGAAATGAAAACAAGCCAGGCGCGAGTTAGCCGCTTGGAGTGCGAGGACGAGATGTTTTTTGGCGTAAGTAACTGACACGAGCGCAGCGCGCTGTAGCCGCAGGAAAAAGGCCTGGAAATGAAGCATGAGGCCAGAAAAAATGTGAGTAATCACCGAATCTACGTTGGATGCAGATGGGCTGGCTGCGGTGAAGGCGAAGGCACGTCGTATGGAGATGTGTACAACGCAGCGGCGGATGCTGCCTCGACGGCCCCGCTCTTTCGCACCCGCCAGTGCCGACTCGCGCATGCACAGCCCCAAGCGCATCGAAAATTCATCGCAAAGCGGCGGCGGGCCGCACTCCGCAGCGCCGCCAATGGAAGATCAAATCCAAAATTGACCAGAAGAGCCACCGTAAATCCCGCTCGATGAACACAACGACACGCAGCTGCGCATCGTAATCAAGACAAAGGGAAGATATATCATACACACAAGGCACAAAATAAAATATGAGTGGCGCAGAAGAATATGAGGTCATCTGAGTCTTGAGAGTCATAGAAATACAGGTCACGGACGAGAATAAGTGCAGGCTTCTCGGGGACATGCAGTCAAGGATTGGCACCACCGGTGCGTGAGCCCGGCGAGTGAAGCCTTGCGTCCGGATACCTTGAGACGAGGATAAGAAACCCAGAAGGAATTTAGTCCGGGATGTGGGGGAGAACGAAGACAGGCATAGGCCAGGGGATTGTACGGGATGAGACTGCGCGAGGAGGCGCTGCACTCGACCAACTCCAGAACAGAAGCGATTGAAATTTAGAAAGAAGCCTTGAAAGAAATTGGAAGGAAAGGATATGAAGAGAGGGACAGAAAGAAATGATAAAGAGAGGAGGATGAGCACGCACTTGTTTGAGCCAGACTATCGCACCCGCAAATTCGTCTCTGTGCCGTCTCAAACTGGCAAGAAAAACTGGCAGCCGCGGATTTTGCGTGGGTGTACCGTATCGAGGTGGCCACTAGCAAGGATGCCTATACTGCAGGAAAAAGTAAAATAGAAGGAAGTCCGTCAGTGGAATGTCAGGTGAGAAGAGTTTGATGGACAAAAGAATACTCACGCAACTGCACCGCGGGCGAATATTCCATACACGCACACCAGCGGAAGCCTATGCGTCCGCATGAATGAGGGGCAGACCCTCCCGACCAGTCCTCTTCAAGCTCCACCTTCACTCATTGCGCTTCTCTCCCTGTCGACATCCAGCCAATACGCACTTTTATGTAGAGCTCGACTTGGCCAGTGACAAATACGAACCCTACAAAGGATCTACGTCAGTTTTCGAGCACATTATTTCATGATAAATAAGAGGTGGGTGGGCGCACCCGCGAGCCGCATTGTCCCTGGACATAGTATCCCAGCACGATGTGTATGTCCTCGCAGCTCCATCTCCATGGTCAAAGAGTCTTTGTAGTCTCACTCCTTGACTTCTTGCTTGCGAAAGAACTCTCTGTCCGTGTGTGCGTTAACAAGTTGGGAAAGAAATGTGATCCGCAACTTTCGGATCATTCTGATTCGGACGATCGGAAATGCGGAAATGGTATCCGGAATGACCCGTTGGTTCAGCAAGTACTGCAGGTCCGAATTTCACCTATGTATCTCAGGCCTATCTATGGTTAGTGATGCTGAAATATCTAAATGGCTCGCAAGTGTCGCTAAAAATCACTCTTTTCCGAAGTAAATTAGGCTCCGAGTGAGGCTAGTCTCTCGTAGACAGACGCTTCAACAAAATGATCCTCGTACCTCGCATGTTGAAGAGTGAGGCGTGGTTTGGGCATGGTAGAGGTATTGGAGTGGAACAATGTTTCGCTCCAAAGCATGGTGTTGAAGGTTATCCAAAACCACAGTCTGCGAAGCCTTTCAGCACGGACAAAATAAACTCCAAGGTCCATTATAAAAGGGTTCAGTGCAACTGATTGTCAGGAGGGAGAGAATGATGTCTACCCCACTCCTGAAAAAATCTACACATACTGGTCATCGCATACTTATCAGGCTATATTGAAAACGATGTCAATGTTTCAAGGAGTTTACATAAAATTGAAGACACAACTCCATGTTGAAATTTCCTACACTCCTCGAGTTTCTTGATAAAAAATTGGATTGATTTTCAATTTTTCACACTACACTCATGCGGGGAATAAAACACTTGAGATGGCTCTTGCAAGGTCATTGGGCTGTTCACATCACCTGACTTCGAAATGTTGGACATATTTGTTTTACATACCTGTGCTCAATCCAACAAATAAAGCTCAATTTCAGGATCTGGTGTACACTTCGAAACACAGCAGTCATACCTCAGGCCTGCTCAGATGCACTTGCATGATCCAAAAATCAAGTGTTACCGTCTGCTGGGAGTTGCAGGCCTTGCAGCCATGGATCGGAGTTGAAACCCATTATCTGGCATAGTTATATATATACAAACATCCTGCAGATGGGAGAGCATGAAAGATATAAATTCATTGATCTTTGAATGTATGGAAATGTTCCTGGGCCATGTATTTGAACCAGCAACCATGATCATGCATTCCACGGGTACAAAAATCACAACCTCAGAAGCACACTTACCCTGATGTCTTTCATTTCAAACCTAAGCACACATAAATGTATACACTGCTCAGATCATCTTCTGACAAACCAAGAGAATTGAGTGACAGTGGAAGTGATACTAAGTACCTAAGAAACTGGTCCAACAAGTGCACGATAAATAAAGTAAGATGTAACATAATGGTGTGATCTCAGGGCACACTTAAATATATACACAGAATTGGTTAACAAGCGCAAGCTATGCTAAGTAGCTAAGAAACCGGTCCAACAAGTGCAAAATAAATAAAGTAGGATGTAATATAATAAGATGATCTCAAACCAACTCTGGAACACATAAATATACAGATCTTCTCCCAACAAACTGATACTACCCATGAAAAATTAGAGTACAACTGGATCAAGTGAGGTTTCATCCCTCAAGCCCAGCCCTTCCATGTCTTCAATATCAAAAAGATTGTTGATCTGTCAACAATCCCTGAAGGTGTAGTGAGCTCTGCAAGATGAACTGAGTTCTTGCTATGTTGCTCGAGCACATCTTCGCCAATACCAGCTAGCCTTTGATCAATATTTTCAACTTGTTTGGCCTGCAAGGACCGTTCAAACAGTGGCCTTGCAGTTTCCCAAAGCTCCACTGCCTTCAGTAGATCACCGTGCCCTTTGGAAATATCCCCGAGCCGGAGCATGCATTCTGCTCTGCTGTGATGTACATCCATATATGTGAATCCTTCCAAGGCAACTGTGAACAAATTGATAGCAGTATGCTCATCATCCTGAGCAAGGAAGACATCTCCTAGGAATTGAAGAGCCTTATGGATTCCCAGCTTCTCTCGTCGCTGGACAGAATGCACAAGAAACACTGTTGTCCAGCCAGACATCCAATTAGGGGCACCCCAGCAGCTGGCATTGCCAAGTCACTCTAGACAGTAGGTCATCATTTCAGAGTGCCCCCCCACAGATAATTTGAGGCATCTCGCAAAAAGTGTCTTTGCTGTCAGGAAATTTGCTTCTCGCAGAGAGAGATCTGCAAGAATCATATCACACATTGTTATTTCCTGAACATGGCCTGCTGTGTTGAATATTCCTCTGGCTTTTTCATAGAGACTTTGGACATCCTCTTTTGGGGCACCAATAGACACATCAATTTCAGCAACATTGAGCAAAGCAAAGGCATAGACATAAAAATCCTGGGCCACAGAAGTTTCTTGAAGAATCCTCAAATGGATGCTGCAAGCTTTAACATATTCTGATTTGAGTTTGTAGGTCTGTGCCTGTATGTTCATGATACTGTGGTCTAATCGACCACTGGACATGCCACAAAGAGCTATGAGGTGTCTTGCTCTACTGCAGAGAAAGATGCTCTGCTTGTAGTTGCCAAATGCAGAGCAGCACATACTCACAATGTGGAGTGCCTGTGCCTCTTGATACAAATCTGCAGAGATTCTTGCCAACCTCTGGGTCTCCTTTGCATACAACTGGGCTGTGAAGTAATCACCAGTTGTCCATTTGATCCAGGCAAGGAAGGCCAATGCACAGGATTGCATCTTGGTGTTCTGAGTTGAAAGTGCTAAAGAGATGGCAGTTTCACAAAACATTTGACCTTTTGGGATATCATCTGTTGCACAAAAGTAGGTTGTCAAAGCACTATAAAATCTGCCTGGATAATTCATATGAGTCACAATATACATAGTAGTAATTGGAGACCATACATTTAAGACCTGGATCATCAAAGTGCTTGAAGTGTTCTAAAGCTTCAAAAACCAGTGACAATGAATATTGAAGCCTGAAGACAAATGACTCCACAATGAAGTAAGCCTCCAAGTGATGGTCACAAGGCTGTGGAAGGATGCTGGGAATATGGGCAGTGAAAGGAATAGGCCCTCGGCCAATGAGATGGCTGAAGTGATTGAAATCACATGCACAGTAAATAGTATTTACTAGGTCTGGATGCTCCTGTTGAGCTCCATTCCAGAGAATGTTCTGTATGTTTGAGTAGTTCGATAATATTCTAGCAATGGTGGAAGTGCTTGATTGAGTGCCATGGTATTCCATAAATAGCTTAAGAAGCTCTTGGAAATGTTTGAGAAGAGGCCGAACAAGGTGGTAACCAGGTGGTTTAATCTTCTGCATATATTCCTGGATAGGCACCAATGCTTTTAGTTGTTTGTTTCTATCACTGTATGCCAAGGTGGTTCAAATCAATGCTGCCTTGCAGCCAAGGATATTATCTATTGGAAGCTTGGCCTGCACCAGCTCAGCATCTGAAAGCCCATCTGGGAGCATTGAAAGGAGGCTGAGGAGATCTTTTGAATGTGGAAAAGAATCAAGTCTGGTACTCGACAACGACAGGGAAATGGATAAATCCAGGTTTGATCTTTTGTCACATCCACCTGAGATCAGAGATGTTTTCTCCTCCTCCCAACAGGACAATACATTGGAGCAACCTTCAGAGTCAACCAAATGAGCCAAAAGATTGAGAGCAAGTGGCATGTTGTCTGTCAGGGAAAGGACCTGGTCAACCTCTTTGGGATTGTGTGTGTTATCTGCAATGTCAATGAATGTTTGTCGAGCTGGATCATGGTCCAAGGGCTTCAAAGGCTGCAGAAAGGGCTGAGTCCAGGCTACTTTAGCTGGCCTTTCTGCTCCTCGCATTGTGATCTGACTGTGATGAGTTGCAAGCATGAGAGTAAAACATACAACATACCACCAATGCAAGATGCTCCACTCCTGTGAGCAGTGACAGAAATTCCTCAATATTTGCCCGAGATTCAATTGGTTCCCACAATGTTTCAAGATTGTCCAGAATCAAGAGACTGTGGGGGCTGCTAGAGAAGTGCTGGATGACTGGATATGTCAGGTCTTTCCCCAGTTTCAGCCCAATATGGGTTCCAATGAGAGCAGCAAGCTCCACTTGAGTTGCTGCTGAGTCACAAGCAACAAAAAAACGCTGCTGCTCATATCTGCCAGCAATTTCTGAATGATGGATAACTGCTCTTGCCAAGCTTGTCTTTCCCATTCCACCTCCACCCAAAATTGCAATCCTGGGTGATCCTTGACCAAAAAGACAAAGAATGTCTGATAGTTCTAATTCTCGGCCATGGAATATCTTTGGTTCAGACGGTAGCATGGAGATTGAGGTAGAACTTTGAGCTATTCAATATGCAAATCGTATATTGATATTCTACTGACACTGACCTGTTGTGAGACCCCAAATAAACCCTGCTTATCTGGGTAAAAATCATTACTTGATTTTTGAAGATGATTGGAATCTGTACCGAGGATACTCCATCTGAACTAGTTGTGTCAGAGAGAGCTTTGATCATGGTAAGCACTGCTTTGTGTCTGTTCTCTGCATCCTGTTGCATCTCAGAGATATTTTTCATGATATTGGGAGTGTCAATCTACATATTGCATCCTTCAATGAGTTGTTGAAAAGCCCAGGTCAATGGCTCACCTGAAATATATCACATCCTCGTTGCAATCCTGCCTTGCATTCCTTGAGCAGTGTGCTCATTTCACCCTGACGGAAAAAGCTCTTGACTTTGCTGACATTTTGTTGTGCTTCCACAAATGTATGAATTTTATGAAGGGTCCTAATTGTTGTCAAACAGAGTCGCTTGTTACAGGACAAGCAACATACTCTGTGAATTTTCCAATATGATGCAACACACTTGGTGGCAATTCTCCACCAGTCTTGACATGAGCCATCAGGATTGCATTTAGCAACTTGTAAGTTTGTTCCAGCAACTCAGTACAGTTGTTCTTGTTTTGTTTAACAGTCTGGGATAATTGATCAAACCTGGGTGTCACGATGTACACTGCAGAATTTACCTGCACATTTTTCAAGAGAGACTGAGTGGTGTTGGAAATGGCCTCAAGGAAGGGAGTCTTGAGGCTGCTGGCAAGGATGTGCATAGTATCAGCAGTGACAGTCAAACATGTCACAATGTTGTTCAAATGAATTTGAGTGACACTGGGTTGGGGGGGCATCTTGGTGGTGATCACTGGGCTTGAGATGTCAGTATGTTATAATATGCACTTCTGGGAATTTTTACTACCATTCCATCTCCTGCACTGGGTCAAAGACATGATGTCCCTGCATATTTTCAGATATCTCTCCCACCCCTTCGGAGGAACATGATGTAGAATACTTACAATAAATAGCACCATATGATGAACAGTTAAAATTAGGATTTAGTTGCTGCATGCTGCTATGTGACCTGTTTTGAAGTACTTAGGGCCTCAACCAATTTGTTTATGGGAGCAGGCCCTCACCATTTTGCTCACAGATTCCGTATAGCCAGACTTGTCAGCCCCCTATTTTCAAATGGATTCTTTTTCTCAAGAAGGATTATTGTTAATTGAAGGTGAGACTTTGTGCCTGGTACATCGTACCTTTTGCCTGGCTGGCACCAGGAACTATGATTTTGATCACTAAAATTGGGAAATCACTCATCAGTAGTGGTATACAGTGCTACTTCGACCAGAGATTTGGTGGCCCAAATAGGCTCAAAACTGCTGCGAAATTTCAGACAGCGATTTCTGGTATGATTGCCAATGAACAGCTGGCTGAAATAGTACAGTATTGAACCGCACTGAAACAGCCTTGCAGATATAGAAGTCATCGTGATGCGAGAACATTGTGCCTAAGAAGTGTCCTCTCACAATACAAAGGTATATGAATCATGATGTAGCGATAACGGACCTGAATCAACCCCTGCTTTACTTCTGTTGCTGATTTCGGCATCTGCGCTCAGGCCGTCGAGGCAGCATCCGCCGCTGCGTTGTACGCATCTCCATACGACGTGCCTTTGCCTTCACCGCAGCCAGCCCATCTGCATCCAACGTAGATTCGGCGATTACTCACATTTTTTCTGGCCTCATGCTTCATCTCCAGGCCTTTTTCCTGCGGCTACAGCGTGCTGCGCTCGTGTCAGTTACTTACGCCAAAAAACATCTCGTCCTCGCACTCCAAGCGGCTAACTCGCGCCTGGCTTGTTTTCATTTCATTTATTCTGCGATCATCCTCCTTCATTCTCCTACCTTGGCATACAAGAGGGACAGACATGTAGCCTACAGCAGATGCACTCCGATGCTTCTTGCCTTGCCCCTCGCCGAAGCCTTGTGCATTTTGCACAATGTGGGGGACCTGCCGGTCATAGTCCTCATGATAACCTTCAGGGACGCTGCCCCCGCACCAATTTTTCTTTGGATTTTATTCTGGCTAGATGCGTTCGCTGGGGACCTTCCTATTCCATCCTCTCCTTCTATTTTATATTCCATTCCCCGCCTCTCCTTCCTTCCTTGATGCACCTCTGTCAGTGGGTTTCGCGATATTGCTCGAGATATATTTGCAGTGTATATTTCAAGTGCGGTTGACCGAGGCGTTGAGGTGTGATCCCGATGCGGAGACTATTTTCCGGTGGCACACAAAAATCCAAAACGCGTTCAAACTTATCTCATCAAGATCAACCACAAATATTCAGGATGTGTTCAACTTCAGTTCAGGATTCAATTTGCCCGTCATAAGTAGGCTCAGACTGCGATCTACCTGGATAGAATATTGGATTATGTGTTGTGCTTCCGCTATGCCGCTCCGCAGGTTTAAACTGGCCGCTGATCTTGGAATTTCGCCAAATCCATCATGATTGACACGGAGCAGAGGACTATTCTAAACTCCAAACAAATTTGGCTCTCTCCACATTCTGCTTTCCACCCTTGAAGGCGGCGCCGTGAGCGAAGGACCTAGAGGAGAGGGAGATGATAGATCGCGACCAGCGCGTATGAGAATTAGAGTCGAAGCTAAGTAGGTGGGAAGTGGCCAAGAGACACCACGAAATAAAGCACTGTGAATACGCTGGGAACGTAATTCTGTGGCTTCCAGACACGCAGGAAGGTCTCTGGATCTTTTTTTAGAAGCGCGAGTAAAACCGGACCTTGACCGGACCGAAATGGGTGTCGGATACCGTTCAAGTTGCCGGTGATCCGACACTCTTTGGACCCAAACCAAAACACAGCGCACGCTCCATTACCGCCTAGAAGGAATACAAGCAAGCAGTAGATGGAGCTGTCTTGCCATCGTCGATGCTCAGCGCTCCGCGCTAATACCGGCCATCTCGGGCTCAATCTTCCGCAGAACGCTACGAGAGCAACACTTGGCGCAGAAATACAAAGCGGGCAAGTCCGATTCGCAGGTGGTGCCGATGGTGCAGGTGTGTCTCTGCTGTTCACCCTCCCATCTTTCCTTTTACTCTCTATCCTTTCTTTTACCCGAGAAACTCAATTTGTTGGGGACTCCCCCGTACAGTATAATCTTTTGGTGGCGAGAACCTCTACGGCGCATAAACGACCACCTTCCCGCGCATGGATGAGTTTGTGGGCATTCAATAAGGTGCGTATCTTCCTCTCCTCTCCTCCACTCTGCACTTGCTTTATCTCTCCCTCGTCTTGTCTTGGATAACTATTCCGTCTGTGCCACGGCGAATCGGATGCTCCACCCATCGTAATCCGATTTGGGCTCTCGATGCACGGGGTCTAGCAACTGCGTGGTACGCGGCTCCGAGTTGGGTGTTACGGGCGCGTTGATGTGCGGGTCCCGTACCCGCACGGCCTGCGCACGAAGAGATCGCACTGGCATCCCTCGACTTTCTTTTTCTTCGTGTCCACTTCATCTTCACTTCGTTTTCTGCGCGCCACAGCTTCGCCACGCGAATCCTCTTACTTCACTCCCTTTCATTTGATTTCTTTTCCGTACCATGTCCGGCTGCCCGCCGCCGCTGTGTTCCTCCTTACTCCTCGCGGTCCTTTTCCCTTCGATTTTGGCTTTGGATACTATTTCCCTTGTGGTGGCGAAGTTATGCGATCTGCCGCCGTTAGGGTGATGATGCATGTTATGCATCCTCGGGCGGTACCTGTGATGAAACGGGTGGCTCGTGGGTGGCATGGAAGCGAGGGAGGAGCCGGCTGCCGGCGCTCGTACACCTTCTCATGGCGTCTTGGTCTTACCTGCGTCCGAGTCTGCCCGCAGCGGCTCGTTACTCTCCTTGTGCCCGCTCCGAGCGCTCTTGGTCGCCGCGGTGCAGCTCACCCGGATGCAGCGGCGCGGACCCTGTGCGCGTTGGTGTCCTCGAGCCATCTCGTATTTGCTCAGTCTAATTTCTTTTGCGATCTTCCATTCATTCTTCTCTCCCGGCTCTGGTGGTTTGCGTATGCGGGCATCTGCTCATCGCCACCCACCGGAGTACCTCGTCCTGCTAGGCGTCTCCGCGTGTCTTGCGCATCGGGTTGGGTGGCGCAGGGAATCGTCGGGGACTAGCGCGCTGCAGTGGGTTGGGTATTCGCTCGAGCTAGCCGATCTCTTTCTATATTTCGTGCAATTTTATAATATGGATCCGCGGCACGCGCCGGGTGCTCGCTTCGAAGACAGAATCAAGCACGTGATCTGAGCGGGTGGCATTGGCAGGCCATTCTGAAAGCCTTCAATTCTGGCTCAATTGCGCCTTTCTTTGAGATTATCGTTGCGCCAGCTCATCTGATTCATATTCCAAAATTTGGTGGCCATACGAGAGACTTTGAGTGAGTTTGAGGCCATTCTTTCCGCGCCATCAAAAGTACGACACAGAATTTGTCCTTGTTTACAGACAGTTTCTGGCCTTTAGCTGATAATTGCTCGCTTCGCTCGCAATTATATTTCTTCTCCTTTTATTCTATACTCTATTCCCGTCCTCTACCTCCCCTTCCTTTCCTCCTACTCCCTCTACCTCTCCTCCACCCCATCATCCGCACTCCCATGGACTCGCTGACATCGGTTTTCCAGCTCGACCGCTGCTCTCCGTGCTGGCGCATCCACTGTGCTGAGGATATTCGATAAGAGCGCGGCGTATTCTCGGTATCGCCACGTATCGCCGCGCCGCTCCGCGTGGTCCATACGATGAGCGGGGGAGAACGTGCGCCCCGCGCACCACCACGACTGCCCCGCCTGCTGCGCGTACGACGTGCGGGAGCTCGGGCGTGGCTACCAGGACCCCTCGTGTCGGTCCGTAGGATGACGGCCATGGCCATCCTCAACCCGACTACGAGCGCGAAGATGGTTACGAAAGGGAAGCAGGGAGGGCGAGCGGGCTAAGGTAACTCCTTCCCTGTATGATCCATCCACACTCCCCTAGACTCGCTGACATCAGTTTTACAGCTCGACTGCTGTTCGCTGCGCCGCGCACGCCCACCGTGCTGAGGAGACGCGACGAAAGCGCAGCCGCCGCCATCTTGCCGCACCACCGCACTCGTGCCAGCTGCATACGAGGATCGGCGCTGTGTGACGAGCGGGGTGAACGAGGGTGCCGAGCGTGCACATCCCCGTGACTGGCCCACCCGCCGCCGCTACGAGGTGCGGGACCTCGAGCGCGATGTTGACGTCTTCGCGCTCGCGCTCACACCCAGCTCCCGACGACCACTGCTCGCGCTCGGATTCCTCCGAGCAGATTACGAAGATGCAGATCGGGAATGCGAGTAGCGGAGTATGACGGCGAGTAGCGGGGGATATTGAGAAGCAGCTGGAGCAGGCGACGGTGGGCCGAGCATGGCGTGAGGGAAGGGGAAGGGTGCGGGCGATGATGCGGGGGTGCTTGAAAGGTGCGTTGGCGCGTCTTTATCTGTTTCTTATGTTCTTGAAGCGGCGGGGAGAGGCGTGGTGTGCGGGGACGTATTGGGGATGGGGCTGGAGCGGTAGCACAAGAACAGATGAGATGCTGCGCTTGCGTTGTGTCTTGGTGCTTTCGCCCGCCCACGTCTGGGTGATGTCGTCGAGCTCGAGCCGCACCATTGCAGCACGCCCCTGGGCCATTCGAGGTGGTTTCCGGCCGCACGCCTTAAGGTGTGTGTCTTGGGCGGGAGTAGTCCCAGTCTGCGCGTCTTGGAGAGTGGCGCCACGTCTCCATTGTGCAGCACAGTGGCGTATGCGGGCTGCACGAGACGCCCGTGCCTCCTTGGCTCCGGTGCTCTCGCCGCTTGAGCTTGAGTCTGTGGTGTGCGCGGGTGCGGCGTGCGGGGATGCGGGTACGCTACCCATGAAACTTCAGCCGCGCGCGTCTTGGGGTATAGCGCCGTCGTGCAGGGGCGTGTGCATTGTGATTTCCGTGCGTGTCTCGAGCGAGATGGTGATGAGATGCCGGTGTTCCCTGTATTTCCTTGTCGACTAATGCCGCTGGAACAACTCGTTTACACTTAATTGATTTGTTTCTCTCATGGAAAGAGAGCTCGCCCTTCGTGAAGTAACACCACATTCGACGACATAAATACTAAGCTAATCGAGATATTACAGGAGGTAAGCCGACTACAAATGCAGGCCGGGGATGTAGGACCGGGCGCCGAACGCCGTGGCAGCGTGGCACACGGCGTGTGCGGTATTCTTTGAGTGAGCCGCGGGTGTCTTTTCATCTTTACTAGTAGGTCTTCTTTGCTTGATCTGTCATGTGTGCCCTCCGTCGCTGAGAGCGTGAAATCCAGAGGATGATGGGGAGCGAAAAGACTGATGGGACGCGGACAATTGAGTTGACGGGAGAAAAGATGGACTGGTCTCCGTGTCATCCTTCAGATTTCTTTCCAATTTATTCTCGAGTTACAGTAATAAAAACTGATACACTTTCTCTTTGTAGTATGCAGCACATTGATCTCCAAATCCCCGTTCTTTGCAACTCCTCTTGTTCTCCATGCCGAACACGAGGGTTGAGCCAAAACCAAGCCCTCACAGTTCGCCAGCTCATTGTCGGGTCGGGTTCGATCGTAGAACAACATCAGCGAATCCGGGGATTTCCTGCAACGCCATATAAGGCAATTGCAAGGTGCGCAAGGCTCACAATCTTCACAATATTTGTGACATGTGTTACAAGGGATTACATCGCAATATGTTAACCGTGGATACATTCCCAATGTTCCCAATTATTGTGAACATTGCAAAGTGCGCAAGGCATCTATTGCACTATAAGGTGTTATATCTTGGTGTAAGATGGCGCAAAGTGCGCCCAGCAGGCACTGGGATACCGCTCCTCCACCTGCAATGCATTCGGATACCACTCAAGCAGACAGTAGGTGACAAAAAATGCGAAAACCAATGTATTTGCAGATCGTAATAACATCTATACTGGGCTCGTACTCGGACGTCGCAATGTACGTCGCAATGGATGGGAACATGCACGAGGACACTGTAGAAAAGCTTGTGAGATTAAGATATGGCAGATATGAATGGGGTACTCACCGAAACAACAAACCCGGAGTGGAACGAAGCAGTCGGAGGGAGTAGTTAGGGGAAGCCAAGCGAAGACTTGACGGCGCGCAGCAGGGGAGCAAATACCAGACTGAAAGACTCTGGATCTTGCGTATTGTAGAGCTTGAGGTGCGCGCAATATATTGAGGGTTAAGGCTTGAGGTTGCTTGATATCCAGGATACGAGGCTTGTGGGAAGCTTGCGGGAACGGCAGCAACTTGGAGACGGTTCTTGAGTCACAGGGAAAGATATTGTTGTGGATGGGCCTTGAGGATGGGATATTGAGGCTTGGATGTGGACGCGACGCCGGCTTGAGGAATCTTTTTAAATTTGGGGACGAAGGATGGCGTAGTCCGGTAAATGCTGCATTTGGGTCCTGGAAGAACCCAGCGATGGTGCAAATGGCACGCCGAGACTCCGATGTGGCCCTGTGTACATTGTGAGAGGAGGCAGGTGCGGGCAGGCTGGCGACGAATCGACGATGGTGGGGGAAAGGAAAGATGAACATGGCGGAGTTTGAAGTCCGTTGTCATGATACTTCGATCATTTGTTGGGCGTCGGCGCTCTGATCTCCGAGTCTGATGACGGCAACAAACTGGCAGCAGGTGGACGGACTTGGAGAAATTCTTGAAGTTCCTCAAGCACAGTACTACAGTACGAGTACAGTAAGTTATGGCCGTTGTTGGCAGTTTGAAGATATCTAAATTTGACGGCTCCCGTTTATCGGCTCTTCTTGTGGTTCGCTGGATTCCTGACCTTGCATAAATACAGTAAACCCTGACGATGTATAAGACAATGAGAAGTGAGCTGAGCTCGAGGTAGTACCGGTGGGCTGAAACCAAGTACTGACCAGATTTGATACGGCTTACAATCGGAGTGTCTTGTCAATCCAAATATTGCAGCTCTTTTATAATTTTCTCGCGGACTGTGTGACCATTTACAACTCAACAGTAAAGATTATGGTGGCCTCACACAGCGGTATAATTTTGGTACAAGATGTGCCGCCCTTTACAAGGCAATCGCAAAGATTATGACAAACTTACAATGCGTTGTAATGCCTGCCAAAGTGTCGGCAATTTTGCCGAAAAGTTGTGATCGTCACAACACCAATCAAGATTTTCCCGAATTTCCTGATGAACTTGAGCGGGATCACGTATGCAGCATCATATCTGCACCCCGCAGTTGATTGTCGAGGGTGGATGTGCTGCTGGGGGGTGAAAAGGGTACCCTAGAAGAGATACAGCAGCCAGATGTATCTGCTTTGGCGCAGATGCCAAGATCAGCAAGAGAAGCAAGGCCCCAGGGGTTGATACGAATCTGCTATTAATATACTTATCGCATCTGTCTATCTAGCCAAGGATAAAGGGTGTCTATGATAGCCCCTTGGAATGCAACAGCTATCCTAAAGAGCCTGATATTCCGCAGGGACACAGTCTGCCAGGTTGCAAAATTTGTGTACAAAATATTTGCCGTTTTCGAGGCAGAACCGATGGTGTGGCCAGATGAAGCGTAGATCCTATTCAGTGAGTTTATCGTACTGCTATTTAGGTGCCCGAGATCTACAGCCTCGGAAGAGGTCAGCTCGTCAAGGGTGACTGAGTAGTGGTGTAGCACAGTACATATAGAGGCCGATGTACTTGTACGCTACAACTTGGTATGTTCCGAAAGGGACCGCGCCAAGATAATATATTATCCTGAGTCTTATCCTTCTTTGTGTCAATTTTCGCATTGCGGTGAACATTCCATGGTAATCAGACTCGCAATGAGTTCGACGAGATGCCTTCGCTGCACTCCGGCGTGGACGGCTGATGGATGTGTTTCATGACAAGAATAAATTCAAGTAGAGTTTCTCAGAACACATATTATGGTCCAGTATTTTCGTGAAGTTGGACCGTCCTTAATTGTAAATACAATATACTTGGGCTTCACCACACGCCGACTCAATGAAACCAGGACAAATTGATTAGCGTCAAAAAAAAATTACACTGATACCCAGAAAATACGAAGGGCAGTGCCTGCAAACGGGGTAAATTCGGCAGGACAAATGAGAAGTTCTGACCCTGTGTGGCAGATGAACAGCACTAAACAGACTTTGGACAGCAAGTTTATGATGATCCAAAAAGGTCGCAAGCTCTCAAGACTGCACCATACCTAAATTTCAGAAGGTCCAAAGTTCTCCCAATCCTTTTTTTTCTCTTCAAGTGCTCATGAAGTTTTTTGTTCACTTAGGACCGGTGAGCTTGCCAGTATACTAAGCTTACATGTCCAAAAAAGATCACAAGATGTTTGTCAAATCATTGATGCAGCTAATAATAGTGAATCCCAGGGGTACATATTATAACACACTGACATCTCGAGCCCAGTGATTCGCCACCAAGATGCCCCCCCAAGTCAGCACCACCCAAATTCGTTTGAACAACATTACAACATGTTTGGCTCTCACCGTTGATACTGTCGAACTCCTTGCCAGTAGCCTCAATACTCCCTTCCTGGAGGCCATTTCTAACACCACTCAGTCTCTCTTGAAAAATATACAGGTAAATTCCACAGTGTACATTATAACAACCAGGTTTAATTAATCAGTGTTCTAGACTGTTAAACAAAACAAGAACAACTGTACTGAGTTGCTGGAGGAAGCTTACGAGTTGCTGAATGCAGTTCTAATGGTTCATCTGGAGTCAAACACAGGTGGAGCATTGCCACCAAGCATGCTGAGTCATATTGGAAAGTTCACAGAGTATGTTGCTTGTTCTGTAACAGGAAACTCTGTTTGACAACAATTAGGACCCTTCATAAAATCCATACATTTGTCGAAGCCCAACAAAAGGGCAGCAAAGTCAAGAGCTTTTTCCATCAGGGTGAAATGAGCACACTGCTCAAGGAATGCAAGGCAGGATTGCAACAAGGATTTGTGATTTTTCAAGTAGGCCATCTACTTGACATGCAACAACGACTAAAGGATGCAAATTTGTAGATTGACTCGGCAAATATCATGAAAGATATTGCCGAGATGCAGGATGATGCAGAGCGGAGACATAAAGTAGTCTCCAACATGATTGAAGCTCTCTCCGACAGAACAAGTTCAGATGGAGCATCCTCTGTAGGGCAATTCCAATCATCTGCCAAAATCAAGTAATGACATGTGCATAGATGAGCAGGGTTTATTCAGGCTCTCGCAACAGGTCAGTGTCACTAGACTATTAATATATGATTTGCATATTGAATAACTCAAAGCTCTACCTCAATCTCCATGCTACCATCTGAGCCCAAGATATTCCATGGCCGAGAGTCAGAACTATCAGACATCCTTTGTCTTTTTGGTCAAGGATCACCCAGGATTGCAATCTTGGGTGGAGGTGGGATGGGAAAGACAAGCTTGGCAAGAGCAGTTATCCATCATGCAGAAATTGCTGCCAGATATGAACAGCAGCGTTTTTTTGTTGCTTGTGATTCAGCAGCAACTCAAGTGGAGCTTGCTGCTCTCATTGGAACCCATCTTGGACTGAAACCAGGGAAAGACCTGACTCATCCGGTCATCCAACACTTCTCTGGCAGCCCCCACAGTCTCTTGATTCTGGATAATCTTGAGACATTGTGGGAGCCGACAGACTCCTGAGCCAATATTGAGGAATTTTTATCACTGCTCACAGGTGTGGAGCATCTTGCATTGATGGTAAGTTTTCAGGATTTTTTGACCTATGCTTGTCACTCACAACAATCAGATTACAATGCGAGGAGCAGAAAGGCCAGCTAAAGTGGCCTGGACTCGACCCTTTCTGCAGCCCTTGAAGCCCTTGGAACATGATGCAGCTCGACAAACATTCATTGACATTGCAGATAACACCCACAATCCTGAAGAGGTAGAAAAGGTCCTTTCCCTGACAGACAACATGCCACTTGCAATCAATCTGTTGGCTCATTTAGTTGACTCTGAAGGTTGCTCTAATGTCTTATCCCACTGGGAGGAGCAGAAAACATCTCTGATCTCAGATGGATATGACAAAAGATCGAACTTGGATTTATCCATTTCACTATCCCTGTCAAGTCCTCGACTTGATTCCTTCCCTCATTCAAAAGATCTCCTCAGCCTCCTCTCAATGCTTCCAGATGGGCTTTCAGATACTGAGCTGGTGCAGTCCAAGCTTCCAATAGATAATATCCTTGGCTGCAAGACAGCATTGATTCGAACTACCTTGGCATACAGTGATGGAAACAAACGACTAAAAGCACTGGTGCCTATCCGGGAATATATGCAGAAGGTTGAGCCACCTGGCTTCCACCTTGTTCGGCCTCTTCTCAAACATTTCAAAGAGCTTCTTGAGCTATTTATGGAATACCGTGGCACTCAATCCAGTTCTGCCACAGTTGATAGAATAACATCAAACTACTCAAACATACAGAACATTCTCTGGAATGGGGCTCAGCAGGGGCATACAGACCTAGTAAATACTATTTACTGTGCATGTGATCTCAACCTCTTCAGTCAGCTCATTGGCAGGGGGCTTATTTCTTTCATTGCCCATATTCCCACCATCCTTCCACATCCTTGTCATCATCACATGGAGGCTTACTATATTCTCAGTTTGTTCAACTCATTTGGTTACACTTCAGCTTCTGTTATAGAAACACTGGTTTTGCAAGCTATAGAACTCTTCAAGCACTTTGATGACCCAGATCTTAAATGTATGCTCTCTGATTATTGGTGTATTGCAACTCATAAATTCATCCAGGCAGATTTTATAATGATTTGACAAGCTATCATCAGAGGATAAATGATATCTCCACTGCCAAGAAGCATTGTGAAACTGCCATCTCTTTAGCACTTTCAACTCAGAATACCAAGATGCAATGCCAAGCATTGATCTGCCTTGCCTGGATCAACTGGTCCCATGGTGATTACTTCACAGCCCAGGTGCATGGGAAGGAGGCCCAGAGGTTGGCGAGAATCTCTGCAGATTTATACAGAGAAGCACAGGCACTATGCCTTGGGAGTGTCTGCTGTTCTGCATTGGGCAACTACCAGCAAAGCATCTGCCTCTGCAGTAGAGGAAGAGACCTCTTAGCTCTTTGTGGCATGTCCAATGGTCACTTGGACCATGGCATCACGATCAATCAGGCAGAGATCCACAAGCTCAAATCAGAATATATTGAGGCTCGCAGCATCCACCTCAGAATTCTTGAAGAAACTTCTGTGACCCAGAATTTTCATACCTATGGCTTTGCTTTGCTCAATGTTGCTGAAATTGATGTTGCTATTGGCGCTCCAAAGGAGGATATCCAAGGTGTCTATGAGAAAGTCAGGGAAATATTCAGCACTCGCAACCTTGTGATAGAAATTACGATGTGTGATACTATTCTTGCAGATCTCTATCTCTGAGAAGGAAATTTCCTGCCAGCAAAGACTCTCTTTGAGGGCTGCCTCAAATCATCTCTCAGATATCCTGAGATCATGTCCTACTGTCTTGAGCGACTTGGTGATATGAGTCACTGGGGCACCCCCAATTGGATGTCTGGCTGGACAACAGTGTTCCTTGTACATTCTCTCAGGCAAAAGGAGAAGCTAGGAATTCACAAGGCTCTTCAATTCCTAGGAGATGTCTTCCTTGCTCAGGATGATGAGCATACGGCTATCAATTTGTTCACAGTTGCCTTGGAGGGATTTACATACATGGATGTGCATCGCAGCAGAGCAGAATGTATGCTCCAACTCGGAGATATTTCCAAAGGACATGGCAACCTACAGAAGGCAGTGGAGCTTTGGACAACTGCAAGGCCACTGTTTGAAAAGTCCTCGCAGGCAAAACAAGTTGAAAAAATTGATCAAAGGCTAGCTGGTGTTGATGAAGATGTGTTGGAGAAACACAAGACAAACTTAGCTCATCTTGCAGAGTTCAATGCACCTTTGGGGACTATGGACGAGATCAACAATCTTTCTGATATTGAAGACATGGAAGGGCTGGACTTGGAGGATGAAACTACACTCGATCCAGTTGCACTCTGATTTTTCATGGGTAGTATTGGTTTGTTAGGACACTGTGTATATATTTATGTGTGCCTGGGGAACACATCATTATGTTATCCTACTTTATTTATTGTGCACTTGTTGGACCAGCCTCTTGGCTATTTAGTATTGCTTGCACTGTCAATCAATTCTCTTGGTTTGCCTGGAGATGATCTAAGCAGTGTATACATTTAGGGTGCTCAGAGTTGGTCTGAAATCAGAGACATTAGGGTAAGCCTGACTCTGAGTCTGCAACAGTGAGTGGGTTTTGTACCCTAGTAGGATGGTTGCCCATTCAAATCTTTTCCCTATAAACTCAATCTTTCAGACGGCTAGTACTTTCAGCATTTGCGCAACATAATATGAATATTTGGTTGCATACCTAGTCAAGTTTCTCATCTATTCTGTTAGTTTTAACAGCGTGTATGAAGATTCAATCTGAAATCAAGTTGAAGTTGAATAAGATTATATGCCAAGTTCAAATTTGAGCCTCACAAAAGACGCTCTGAGTCACATTTACAAGCTGCATGTCCAACTCACCCTGCATATTACATGTGCTCCTCGGAACTGGGCCCAGATTCAAATCTTCAACTGAGATGCAGTCTTCCGATGCCTTACAATGTCCTACTTCACTGAAGTTGGCCTCAATGTTCCCCCTGAAATTAGAATATATCCCTGAACTTGGTACTGGCAATTGCCATAGAGGAGTCAAGTGTTTGCCCACAGCCAAGACAGCTCAGACAGGGCTATTTCGGGACTTTAGCTTGAAGAAAGATTATTGCCTGTTGAACTTGGTTTACTCTGAACAATCTCTTGTGTGAATATATTCCTCTGGTGAGTGAACCAACGGGGTTTTCTCATATATATATAATTATGCCATCTTACGTATTTCAACTTTGACCCATGGCCGCACTTCGCAGCAGAGTAACACCTGATTTTCGTAGGTGCAGCTGTTGTGTTTCGAAGTGTACGTCAAATCCTCAAGGCGATCTTATTGATTGGATTGAGAACAGGTAGGTTAACTAAATATGATACTGGGTGATTTAAGCGGCCGCCCAACTGCCTTGCAAGAACCATCTCAGGTGTTTTTTTTCCCCGCACGAGTGTAGTGTGAAAATCAATACAATTTTTGTATCAAGAAGCTCGAGGAGTGTAGGAAATTTCAACATGGAGTTGTGGCTTCAATTTTATCTAAAGCTGCTTGAAACATCGTTTTAATATGAATATGCGATGACTGAGTCGGTGTAGATTTTTCGGGCGTGGGAACGACATTCCTCTTGGTCCTGACCATCATTTGTACTGTGCACTGTTATAATCCACGCTGAAGTTTATTTTGTCCACGCTGAAAGGTTTCGCAGACTGTGGTTGTTGAATAACCATGTCAACACCATGTTTTTGAGCGAAATATTGTTCGGCCTCAACATGTCCCGAATCAAAGGCACAGTCTCTGGACCATATCTCACAGAGAGTAACACTAACAGTGGGGAAAAGATGAGATTTAACAACACTTACGAGCCATTTAGATATTTCAATATCAGTAGCAATCTGGAATACACAGGTGCAGTGTAAAGCGAAAAGTGAACCGACGGGTCATTTCGGATACCATTTCCGATGATCCGAACCTTCTTCACACGTCATTTCTTTCTCTCAACCAACTCTCATCTCAACTTGTTAACACACACACCGACAGAGGAAGCAAGCAGTCAAGGAGATAAGGATACATGACTCTTGGACCGAGAACTCAAGGAGAGCGGCATCATTCGGAATACCATGTGCAGGGACAATGCAGTGTTCTGCTTAAGGGCTAAGCCTTAACTTGGGTTAAGCCTTAATAAGGCCTTAATGTTAAGGGTTAACAAGGGTGCAAAACCGTCCTAAGGGTTAATTAAGGGTAATGATGCCATCAATTGTCCTCTTGCCGCGACGCGCATTTGGACGCGCATTTTCCGCACTCGCATTACTGAACTACCCACCCAGAATTCTCAGTGCGATGGCCTTCATGTCTGCTGCTGTGACTTTTTTGCAGGAAAAATTTGGCGCAACCTGAACATGCACCAATTGTTGATGGTGTCGTTGACAGCAGAAAACTCTGAGGAGGAACTAGATGGCCAAAAACTGGAGGGTTTGGGTGAGACTTACAATGGGGTTCACTAATTTTATGCATTTGAGTCTTCTGTAGCTGGTAAAATGACAGGGAAAAATTGTCTTAAGGCCTTAATTTGAGGGCCTTAATTAAGGGTTATTAATGTTTAAGGCCTTAGCCAAAATTTTCACCCTTAATAAGCCCTTAAGACGGAACACTGGGACAATGCGGTTCAGCGGGTGCGTCCATCCATCTCTTATTCAATATTGTGAAATATTGCGCTCGGAAGCTGACACAGATATTTTGCAGGGTTCGTATCCCTGTCCCAGTTCCCAGCCAGCTCGAGCTCTACCAATACTTGACGGCAAGAGCAGAACTTAAGGAGGAGTGGTCAGGAGCGGGCCTCAGTACACACATCCCTCGTTCGCGTGGATGCAAGGCCTCCGCTGGTGAGGTGCGCTGCGCGTGTATGGGATGCTTGCGGGTGGTGTAGTTGCGTGAGTGTTTTTTTGTCCTTCAAACTCTTTTTTCACCTGACGTTGCACTGATGGACTCCATTCTATTTTACTTATTCATGCAGTATACACACCCATCCTCGCTAGGGACCACCTCGCTACAACACGCACACGACCGCTTTTTCCTGCAGGCTTGAGACGGTGCATTGGCGAATTTACAGGTGTGATAGTCTGGCTCAATCCAGTGCGTGCTCGTCCTACGTCCTCCCTCTTTACTACCGTCTCTTTCTGTCTGTCTTCATATCTTTTCCTCCCTATTTCTTAATGGCTTCTCTCTACATTTCAATCGCTTCTGCCCTCGAGATCGTCGCGTGCGGCGCCTCCTCGCACCGTCTCATCCCGCACAATCCTCTGGCCCGTCTTGTGGGTTTCTTCTCGTCCTCATCCCCAGTGGTCCGGACGCAGTGCGCTTCAATGCGCTGGGCTTCACTCGATTTGATACGATGCGCAGCTGCGCGTCATTGTGTGCATCATACCATTTCTTTTTGGCCTTAATCTTCCACTGTGGGCGGCGAGTGCGGCCCGCCGTCACTAGGTTGACACTTTCGATGCGCCTCGAGCGATGCACACACGAGTTGGCTGCGGGTGCTGGCGGGCGCGAGAGAGGGAAGGTGGCGAGGTGGCATCCGCCGCTGTATCGCACACGGTTCCTTCGTATGATGTGTCTTCATCTTCACCGCATCCAATCTGCTTGCATCCGCATCCGGATTCGGCCGCGACTCGCTGTTCCCTCGCTCTCCTTGTGCTTCCCTTCCGAGTTTTGCTCCTGCGGCTACGGCCCTGGAGTGCGCTCGCATCAGTTTCTCGCACCCGAAGGATTTCGTTCTCACACCACTGCCCGCTCACTCGCACCAGCTTGTTTTCCTTTTCATTTATTTGGCTATCATCCGCTCGTCGTCATCCCCGCTTCCTGCCTCTCATTTTCCTCGTGATGATGATCTGCGCGTTTGGACGTGTGGTCATCCCTATGCACGGCGCAGAGGCACACCCCGGGACCTTTCCTCCCTCCCCTGCCGCTCGCTGTGCCCTGCGCGTCTCCGCGTGTGCTAGTGTTACACGGTGCGGAGAATCGGCCGGCTCGACGATAGTTTTCCGGGGTGCTGTGCCAGTTTGGTTTTATTCTAGCTGGCTGCGTTTGCTGGGGATCTTTCTGTATCTCATCTATCCTCTCCTCCTATTTTCCATTCCCAGCACTTTCATTCCTACCCTCTACCTCTCCCTCGATCTCCTACTGTACATTGAAGCCGGCGCTAACCCGGTCTGTTTCAGAACGACAAGTACCGACCGTGCTTGCGCCAGCGCCTTCTCCTGCCGTGCCGAAGAAGACTCACCAGAGCGTGCTCTACTATCCTCTGTGATACACGGGCGTCGGGCTGCGCACTCTCTTACACAGAAGCAAGGGTGGGGCCTATCGGGCCATACGACGAGGGGAGTACGAGCAAGACCCTGATCCGCCCACACCACCTGTCCCCACCCACCGCGGCTACGTGGGCGTGCATCTGCCATCGCGATCTGCAGGATATTCGCGGTTGCTAGGTCCTCCACTCGCGCTTGGCCTCCTACGACAACCGACCATGGGAGTATGACGAGAGGGTATGGTGGGATGAAAGGGTATGGAAAGAGGAGCGGGGGAGAGGTCGTGGCAGACAGAGAACGAGGGAGAAGAGCGGCGGCACGGGGTGTTTGGCAGGTCTGTCCATTCTTCCCTTTTCATTTCGGTTTTTTCGAAGCAGCAGAGAGAGGAGCGTCGCCTGCAGAGGAAGGAGCTCCCGCAAAGCGCGCTTTCATTTCCTTTTTGGGATTTCTTCCCTCGACTATTTCGACCTTCTTTTCTCGCTTTCGTTCCCTTCCTCTGCTTATCCCCTTCATACGGCTGACTAAATATCGCCGCTCCTCAGTGCCAGCGCCGCCCACACCTGTGTCGAGGAAGACTCGATGGAGTGCTGCTGAGCCCTCGTCCGCAGTATCTCGACGCGCCCGTGTCCGTACAATGAGCGGCCCCCGCGCACTGGGCGCGAGCATTCGCGCTCGGCCCTGTACAATCACTCCTCTATGCTTTTGACATCTCGTATGCAGCCTCTTACGACCGGGAACGAGATGGGGAGTAGATCGACGACCTAATCAGGAAATCCGCGAGCGCAAGGGAGGATGAGGGGAGGATGATGGTGACCACGCGCAGGGGAAGGGCGAACGCTGGCTGTATGACGAGAGGGAACGGATCGAGATGCGCTGCTTCTTTCTCTTTTTTTTCGAAGCTGTGGTGGGAGAGTGGGCAGCGTCGCCTACGGAGGAGGGGATCTTGTTCTCATCGAGCACGCCATTCTGCATCACCCTTGCTTTCGGCGGTGTTGCTCGCCATGCGGGATGTGTGGGAGGGGTTGAGAAAGGAGCCGTGACTGCGCTAGCCATAGCCGTGCGCGTCTCGGTGGAAATGGATGGTGTTTGTCGCTCACGCGCAAGCCGCTGAGCTGCGAGCAGAGCTGCCGACCTGCGAGTCGAGAGCATACTGGGGCGTCGTCGTACCCTTAGAGAAGGCTGCTAAGGCGCCTCAAGCTCGCCCGCGTGACCCGCGAGCCGCGCGTCTTTGGTGTTTCGGCGGCTCGCTAGCACCGCGTCTGTCTTTGGACCAACCTACATGCCAGCGTCATCGGCAGGGAGGGTGCACGCCGCGTCTTGGGATGGGACGAGTGGTAGTGGTGACTGTGCACGTCTCGGCGCGTGGTCGCATTTGCTGGGAATCTTTTTATACTGCAGCCTCTCCTTCTATTTTGTATTCCATTCCATTCCCCGCCCTCTCCTTTCTTCCTTGATGCACCATTGTGGTTTTCGATATTGCTTGAAATACACTTTCGAATGCAGTCCAGAGGTTCACCGAATCGCTGAGGTGGGATCTCGATGTGGAGAGTTTTTTTCAATACAACAGAAAAATCTACACGGGTTCAAACTTGTCTCATCGAGATCAACCACAAATGTTCAGGATGTTGAAGTGCCTACTAACTTCAGTTCAAGATGGAATTTACCCCTTCTAAGTACTGGTTCAGACTGCGATAGGACGACAATCACCTCAGAGGCCTGTCCAAAAAATGTCAGATTTTTTGGTTTTTATCCGGACCCCTAATCGGGCGATTTTTATCCGAATTTGGCTCTGGCCTGCCAACAGGGCGAGTTTTTTTATCCGAATTTTTGGACAGGCCTCGAAAAAAAATCGCCAAAAATCGCCAAAAAATTGTATTTAACTGCCTCGCTGCGTATGAAGTGACAAGGTTAAAGGAGACTGTCTGGAAAATCTGAAATCTCTTCGTCCGAGTCCAACTTTGCATCCATCGCTTTCTTCTTACCCTTCCCGGTTCCACCGCTCTTCTTTCGTGCCGTGAGAGATTTTACAGCAGTCGCAATGTCAGCTGAACGTCCATTTATCATCTTGAAGAGCGCGCTGTCTGATACCGAGAGTCTGAGGCCAGCATTTATCGGTTCAGGTGCGCTGCTGAGCAAACACAGGAAGGATGTTGATGGGACTAATGCAAATTGTGGAACACTGAGATGCTGTAATGCTTGAGAGACAGTACGGAACAAGCATCGTTCGGAAAGCTGCCAGTAATCGCGGGTGGAATTGAGAGTCACAGTTGACGCGCGCAATACGCATCAAGTTCGGGTGTGGGGACGATGGATATTTAAGGTTTTTCCAATCCAGTCTTGACCATGAAAGGGTCGAAGTTCCCTCTCTTCTAGAATTCTACAACGGATCGATCCGTCATAGGTAGGATAGGAGAATTGTGTCGGTTTGTTTACAACACACGTGAGATCCTCACAAAGAGCCAAAATTGGTTCGAAACCGCCTCATCACTGCCGACGCCGGCAGAAAAGTTATCCGAATTTGGCCTGGCCTGGTCCTACTCTACATACTTTATCCGAATTTTTGACCTGGGATCGGGGCTCAAAATCGATTTTTTTATCCGAATCCGGCAGGGATTGAGGCGATTTTGGGCATTATTTATCCGAATCCAAAATTTTCGTGGACAGGCCTCCTAGGTGATTGTCGGGGGTCCTACTGCGATCCACTCAAACCCTGGACAGATTGGATTATGTACTTCCGCTACGCCGATCCGCAGGTTCAAACTGGCGGCTGCTCTCGTAATTTCACCAAAATCTGTTGCCAGGGAGCAGAGGACCGCTCGGAATTCCAAACACTCCCCACGTTCGGCTTCCTACCCGTGAAGGTGAAGTTTTCGTCTGCGTGAGCGAAGAGCATAGAAGAGGGAGATCGCGAACATGAGACGCAAAGTCGAAGCATTGAGGTCGAAGCTAGGTGGGAGTGGTCAATGGACACCAGAAGGTGTGAACACGCGGAAAATGCAATATTTTGACACTCGGGCATGTAATGTTTCTGATTTTTGGGGGCCCACTAGTAAAACCGGACCGAAACGGCCCCGGGGGTCGGATACCGTTGCCGATGATCCGACACCCTCTTTTGTGCAAAGTATGTTTCTAGCTCCGCGTCTGCATGACCTAACCCCATTTTGGGTTTGTTGATCCTACTCACCCGCTTGTTGATTCAACCACAAATTTCGGATGTTGAGTTTGCTTTTTCGACTTGTTGAACAAGCTTTAGAAGATGTTGACTTGCCCAGGATTTACCTTGTTGACTCAACACCATATTTTACATATCTGTTCTGTGTTGATCCAACCCCAGATTTTGTTCTTTGTGTTGATTAAACCCAGGTTGGTGACCTGACTCAAGATTTTATCCAACACATCAATTTTTAATTTTTGTCGGTGAATCTACATGTCAGTCTACATGCCGAATACACGAATCTCAATAGGATTTTTTAAACCAGCATTCGGATCCGGAGGAGGAGGTTAGACAGTGATATTGTTGAATCTAGGCTCTACCCTACCGCCTTCGTGAATCCTGAAGGCCTCATATTAATGGAGAACCACAGAGGAACTCTATACCGAGGTGCGGGAAGTACTGATATAGAGTGTCTGTCAAGAGAGACTAAGAGGAACTATGTATACATTATTTTACCTTCGCGGCAGAACTGGTGCCGCCCAGCGACTTGTTTTTTGAATATTGAGAAAGGGTTATGCAGCTGTAACAACACTCGTTTGAACGACCCTGCCAGTGAGGTGTTCCGAAATTCGCAAATAGCAAGTAGCAGGCTCAACCAGGGCTGTATGCAGCTTTATGAGCCCCGGGGCCGCAACAGATAATAATGACCCTTGTGTTCCATTGATAGGATTCATGCAGCATGCTAAAGTCCTTCCTATAATGGCTCTGGGAGAAGGGACAATATCATTTCGGAAAAACTGGAGTTGAGTCAACAAGTTCATTATGAAAGTGAGGTTGGATCAACACCCGTAACTGAGGTTGAATCAAGAATGTAATCTGGAGTTCCTTCAACAGCCCAAACCGGGGTTGGATCAACAAGTTCGAAGAGTTGGATCAAGACAACGATGTAGTTAGCTCAACACCAAGAGTAAGCCAAGTCAACAGCAGGTTTCCGAAACGACGGTAGGGTCAGGATGCTCGGCGTTGGTTAGATCAACAAACAGAAACCGTGGTTGGATCAGCATCAGCTGGAGCTACTAACATATTTTCGCTGTTTTGGCCTCAAACCAACACACCGCGCATGCTCCATGGAATACAACCAAGGAGATGTCTAGACGAAGCTGGGATTGCCGTCGGCGTGGTTGATGCTCAGCGCTCCGCGCTGATGCTGGCCATCTTATGCTCAGTCTTCCGCCGAACGCTACGAGAGCAGCAGCAGGCACTTAGTCTGATTCGCAAGTGGTGCCGATGGTGCAGGTGTGTTTCTATGCACTAAACGCGGTTGACCCAACGCTGTTGCGCAAACACGTGATCCGGAGATCACCGGTTGTTATGCGCAACACCAAGTCTAACTTCGACGATTTTGAGACTTCAACGAATGCAAGACAATTGGACGTGATGACACTGGAGGCAATCACCAACACATCTGATTTGACATGCGTCAAAGGCATATGGTACGCAGTTGCAGATGCAATGCAAATGTGGTGGAACCAAATGGGGAACCAGGCAAAGGGTTTCTTTGTCGCCCTTTTGTTTGGCCCCCACCCAGGAAAACAAAGGGGCGACAAAGAAACCCTTTGCCTGGGTCCCCATTTGGATTGCATCAGCAAGTGCGTACCAGGTGCCTTTGACGCATCTGATTTCGGATGCGTGGGTCTTGGCCCCAGTGTGATTTGGTGCCGATTGTGATTTTTTTTTTTGGTGATTCAGGTCGCAATGAGGGTTAGCTATTACTTGTACGACACACCAACGCAGTGTGAGCAACTCTTGGGACTTGATGGGGTGTACAACCGCTCAGAGTTAGTGAATAATCAATGAATACTAGTAGAATAGAGTAAATTATCGGCTCACATAAATTCACAGACTTTTACACAGACTGGACGAGTTCGTCCAACAACATGGGCCCAAGAAGGTAACAAAAAATCAGTTAGATACACGCAGAACACCATGGGATTTACTCCTAAGCAGTCTGACAGCATGGACTCGGATATCTAGTATCGAGCACGAGGCTAAGCGGTGGGACGAGCGTGCAAGGCAGGTGCGCATTGGGGTAATCCACGCACTGAGGCGGTAGGCGCGA